>BMAO01000780.1:125603-316129 GCA_019973975.1 Trichonephila clavata | reverse complement strand
CCTCAAATCATATTTTGTGTCACGTATATCTGTTTTATTAAATTGTTCTCAAATCTCGAAATAAAATTTTTATCGCAGGTTTCTCGATCTGTGGGGCGCGCGCCCTAAGAAGGCGTGTAACCAGTGGCACTGCGGCGGGGGGGCAAAGCCTGGCTGACGCCATGAACATAGATTTTCTCAAAATTTGCTTCACATTTTTTTAAAATCGAGTTTTTAATCAATTTTGTAATCAGGATCAAACGTCTTTCATAATCAAAACTTTCATAAGCTCATTGGTTATCTTTAATCCATAGCCAAATGAAAAAACTTTTTCTTTCATTTACTGTAATCCAGGTGATGAGAGACCTTTTCTTTAATGGATTCCCTTTTTAAACCTAAGTTACTAACAAATAAAACAAAAGTCAGACAGAGAATTGGATAAAATGCTAGGAAAATACAAAAATTCAAGTTATTATTACTGTATATATTACATTAGCAGTAGGGAGGGAGGAAAAAAACATGATTTACTTTTTGAGAAGCAGCAGAGAAAATTATTGGCGTCATTAGTTCCCTCCTTTCCCCATGCATTTTCAATTTCATTTAGCAAAGTCGTAAATAACGTACGTTTGTTACGCTTTTTTCAAGTAAATAGTATTACGATAACTTGGAAAAGCAGATAGAGCATTTTAAATTAGAGCATTTCATGATAGATTTATGAGTATTCAATCAAATGAAGCATAATGAGAAGAAAGCATAATGAAATGTATCAGTTTTTATTTCTTTTTTCATGAAATCATTTTTGCTTCTACAAAGAACTCTCCTTCTTAAAAGTTGCAGTATTTATAATCGAATTAAGGTCCACACAAACACAGTTCATCCGGGGATTCAGAAATGAAGAATCATGTAAGGGATAACTTTTTTTCTTTCGTAAGAATTTTAAATCTAAAATTATTTTACAGTGTTCCTGTCTTTCTTAGTGTTCGTTTTTAACTGAGAAACCAAGTTATCTTCGTTAGAGATTTCCAGTTTTAATAAATATTATAAATACTCTCTAATGTTATACATGATTGACTTCGTTTATTCAGACTCCGGTTGATTTTGTATTCAGTTAAAGTTTAATATTTATATTTTTTGCGTGATGTATAAAGGTACATTATGTTATGGTTTGGCAATCCTTTGTATATTTTTTTAAAAAATATATACTTGCTGGAAAAGAGTGTTCTTAAGGACGAATGAGAGAAGATAAGCTCTGAAGAAACCACTAGATTTGTTAATTCAATGCCAAAACGACTTCAGGAAGTTTTCAACACACGGAGTTATCCAACAAGATATTAAATAGCTCATTATCCTTTTTAAAATAATTTTTATAGTTACTAACTAAAAACAGTAAACGCAGACTTTTTCCGCTTGATTTTTGTTGGTATCGCTACTAATCTGTCCTTATTTTCAAAGCTATTGAAAGGAAACCGAGATTACTTTTGTTATTCTCAATACTTTGGAATAAACTAAATTAAATATAATTTTTAAAAAAATTTCAAAGTCGGGTTTTTTAAAATTTTTTTCGTCGTTTATGTCAGCAGTAGTTGGTGAACGCAGACTTTCTTTATGCATAAAATAAGATCCGGCTTGGGGCCCAAGACCTGACCTTGCGGGGGCCCAATTATTTTTCGTTAGCCACTGGTGATAACCCTACTTGGGAATGGGGGGGGGGACGCAAGCATATTACAAAAAATCGAAAATAAAATATTTAAAATAATTATCAATTTAATAAAATAATTTGCAATCTGAATAATTACAAAGCAATACATACTCTTATATAATAAAAAAATTAAATACACATGAAACTGATATAATACGCACTACTTCTAAATGTATCAGTTCTGCACAAAGTATTTGATACTTAATTTATCAATATTCAATTAAAAATAAGTTCAGTAATTGTTAGTGACTCTCTTGGGCTTGTCATATACAAAATTTATTTACAAAACTTAATATTTATCTAATTAGTGCATTTATAATTAAAGTCGTATTGCATCGTAGTTTTAACATCAAAGTACATTATAATTGCATTCAGTACATTGTTATCGTAAGAAGTGGGACGCAATGAAAATTATGACTGAAAATTGATCCGCAAATATTGAAAGTTTGAGAAGCACTGCTTATAGCGATCTACAACACTCTTTTTGGTTTCATGAATTTCTTTAGATTCTAGCAGGATATCTATTCACAAGGGCAGCCGAATTTACGATTTCTTCCAAATTTAAGATATAAATATAAAAGGTTGCAACATATAACGGTAATCGTCGCAATTCAGTTGAAAGTAATTTTGAATTTGTAGGATTTCACCTAAATTATTTTCGTTGTTTGTTCAGTGTTGCAAACTTTACTTATTGAAAATTCTTGTTATTTTCAATATTTTCATTTTTTTTATATATTGTTATTTGAAAATAAACTTCAAGGTCCATGAAAAATTTTACCATACTTATTACATCTTAAGAAACCTACACAAGAAGCAATTCCTTCCTAGTTACATTCTATTTTTAATAACAATATGATTCATAATAAGCTAGTTTCCTGTTTCAATATTTCGCAATCTTCTCATATGATGATGTAATTTTGTCCCCCCCCCCTCCTCTGCTCTTGCAGATATGTTTTATTTTAAATAATAAAAAAAATATTGTATTAAATTTTCTTGTTTATGCATATTTTGTATCATTTCCTGTCTATCTCCATGAACCATTTTGTACCTCTAACCCCTCTGCTGGATGTGAGTTCGGTCCTCCCGAATAAATTAATAGTTAGGGATTCTCCAACAAGGTTTAATAGCGTAGCATTACGTTTCTACTTCCTTTTAACGTCAATAAATATTCGAGCACATACAAATCGCATTAGATAAATTTAAAACTAAAATTATAGATTTTTAAAAAAAGAAAGAAACCAAGTAGGGTTCGTTCAAGCGCAAACAACGCCAAGAAAGAGAAGACAGTAAGTAAAAATTGTAGCTTTGTATATATTTAAAATATTCCCATTAAAATATTCCATAAATATTTGTACTTTATTACTTGATAGAATTCAACCAAGATAGAGCCCTCATTTTTTTTCTTGCACTAGGCTTTTAAATACCTAGCTACGCCACTGTCTTCAGAAAATCACTTTTTTTTTCAGAGAGAGAGAGTTGGCGCAATTTTAAATCAGTAATGTCTTCAATTTTACTTCATTCCTTTAAAACTGCAAATGGTAACTCTGACTTTATTTTTGATTTATTTTGTATTTTCCCTTGAGACTTAAAAAATGTGTACAAACATTTTTATCATATTAAAATAAAATCAGAACATACATTTATTATTTGCTTTCCTTTACAAAGGAGGCAATGAAAATAATGGCCGGCTTAATGAAATCTAATTAAAAAAAAATTTTATTTTGTAAATTTTCCGTGTTATATAAGTTAATTTTAAGATTTTCGTCTATATTTATATATATATATATATTTCAATGTACTTTTATAGCACTTTTATGTTGATTAATATGCCTCAATACTTGCTTTCTTTGATTGAATACATCTGCCAAAAACACACTTTTCTGTGCAAGAACAGTTTTATAAAGCTTAATTATTAGTGTAAACATGAAATTTCAAAAAGTAGTACTTAAGTTAGAACTGGTATTGAAGTTTTTTTCACGAAACTTCAAAGTTTAATTCCTAGCATTGATATTTTGACACTGATCACACTTGCATCGAGCTATAGAAATAAAAATAAATAAATAATATATACAATATTTCTTCATTTTTGAAGGAATGCTAAATGTTAATGCCTATTGTGTAAAACTTTATTTAAATAATATAAAAAATATTAATTGGAGCATAAAGGTCTTAACGCGACTGTTGCTGGGATGGGGGGCCTTTTCCCCGGAAGCTCATATCAAGTAGGTGTCTGATACTTTCGATTTCTTGTTTCACTGAGTGATTCTTTCTTGAAAGTATACCAATCCCCGGTCTAGAATTCATTTTACTTTATAAATTTTCTGAATTTTTCTTTATAAAAAATAATAAAAATAAATGCAATAATATTTTTTTTGATCCAAATGATGCTACAGAAAAACTAGTTTTCAGAAACAGAAAGATTTGCTTTCATAATAAACAAGGAAACAAAAGTTGATTGTAAATTAATGCTTACAACATGTGTAAATGATAGAAAGGCTGGTTAATATGAAATTTTTTGTCTTAATTTTGTAGAACTATTCTTTGTTGAAAATTTCATGTACTTTTTTGTACAACATTTGGGATGTGTTTTATATTTGCACAATTCATCATATTCTGAATATAATACTGTTTATGTCTTATCATGCAAAGATTTAAAAATTCAAATTTATCGTAACCAGATTATTCACTGAACATTTGGTTACGGAAATACACACATTTGTGTTAAAATTATTCTCACTTTTTGAGAAATATATTATTCTGGAATACCCTACTCATATCGTAAAGCATTTGAAATTTACTTCAGATCACAAAAAGGGGGAAAAAAAGTTTTTTTTTTCATTTTTGAGAATTTTTTATTTTATGTACACGATATCTTACTTTTTCATAGCTGTAGAATATCATTGAAAAAAAATCAACTGATATACAACAGTTCTTCGAGCATTGTACAATCTTAATATCTTAAATATAAGCCAATATAAAAGAAAAAGTGAAAAAATTACACAAAAGTGTTAATGTACGTTATGGAACAGTATGTAATTTACATGAACTTTTACGAAAAAAAATCCATGTCAAGCATTATATCTGCGCAATATTATTTTTTTAAAAAAAGAGTTGAATATAACAGTTCTTAAAAAATGATACTATCTTTTGTAAGGTATGTATACAATGTAACTTTTCAAACATACAAATATCAAAAAATATTCTAAATAAGTTTTCATTAAATTTGTAAATTTTTTATGCATAAACCTACTATCATTGCCAAACAGTTCAACCAAAAGACAAAGAAATTCTAAAATTAAAATTTTAGATATTCCTCTAACAATCAAACTGAAGGGAATTTTAATGAATTGCAATAAGAAAATTTTTTTTTAAATATTCACAGTAAATTATTAAAAATTTCTATGTAAACATTAATTTACAGGCAGAAAATTTGCAAGTTTATAGAAGAGAGTAACTGAGTACCTGTAGCAATATATATTTTCTGCAGATTAAATTAGTATGATTATTTGTATTGAGTTATGAAATAAAAAACAGTACACCTCAGTACCATAGATTCTCAAACTTGTCATGTTTTTCGATCTGGGCCATTGCTTACTTATGTGTGAATTTTTGCAAATTCCTGAACTTCAAATGTGTTTTGGACAGTAGGTATAATGTGGTAGCTCGCTGCTATTTTAAAAACACATTTACTTTACTATCTGTAGTGAAGTGTTGTGTGAAAAACTAAAAAATGCATGTTAATTTTTTAAACATTTATTAGACAAAAGTTAAAATTTAGTACCTGTTACACAGAATAAGAGAGCAAAAACAAATGCTTTTATGACGCTTTAGTAACACATTTTTAATACTTAGCATAAATTTAGTTAGGTTTTACTTTAAATCTCCTCGGTTAGTAATGTCCAGTCTATTTTTTTTCATAAAAAGAAACAAATTAAGGAAAACTTTTGTCTTTCCAATTAACAAAATAATTCAAAAAGCAACTTTTAATTTATCTCTAAAAAACCCAGATAAATCTTACCCTAAATTGGGCAGAATTTGATTTATCTATTTCTGTATACAATTTCAATTTCCAAATAATAATAAAAAATACTAATAATTATAGCTTTTTCATTAAATTTTTATGTACTTGAGATGCTTTCAATATTTCAATTGCTTATAACAAATGCTTTTTAGTACTTTGTTTTAATATTGGTTTAATTTAATTAAATATTTTGAATCAGCAGGAAGAAGATACAATTTCACACTAAATTCTGAAAAATAAATTTTCTAAAAAAAATATTATCTCTAAATTTTTAGTTAATTAGCTTCTTTACCTGAATCTTTATTTAGTAGCAAATGACATAAATGGAGTTTCAAATAATATATTGAGAGAAAATCATATGATGCATTTTGTAAATGAAATGTAAATTAATTTTTTTTAATTTAGTGCAATAAATATTTTTTAGAAACATGTTCTCAAAAAAAGAAAAAAAGTCTGGAGCACAAAATAGAAAAAAGAAATTGCAACGAGAGAAAGCTAATCAGAAACTGGCGGGATCTCTAAATAAATATCTCAAAAACACAACAGGATTAGACGGTCAAGCAATTGAACCAGGACCTTCAACATCAGTATCTGGTTTGGAATTTCGTACTGAAAACTTATTTCGAAATGTAAATTTACCAGAATATGATCAAGAAGAGAAACCACGATTGTACCAATAGAAAACTTAGATGTTGAAGTAGAAAATTCACCCGATAATAACATATCTCAAAATCGAGATTCTGATTTTGAGTTAAGCGATCCAGCTACCTGGCCTGATACAATTTCTATAAAAATTAGAGATTATTTAATAGAAAATGGCCCTTCCCGCTTGATAACGAAACATTTTCCGAGAGATAATTCTGGCAGAAAGTTTTCAGAATCGTTCTATTATAGAACATTACCGAATGGAGAAAAAGTATTTAGAAACTACTTAGTATATTCAAATTCCCGAAACGCAGTTTTTTGCTCTCTTCCCATGTAAACTATTCAGTGAGAAGCATTCACAGCTTAATAAGAATGGGTGTAATGATTAGGCACATTGAACCCACATTTTGAAAACACATGAAAGTAGTGCATCTCACCTTAAACATAGTTCAAAATGCAATGAACTCAAAATGTCTTTGCGTAATTTATGTACCATTGATGCAGCTCAACAAAGACTTTATGATGCAAAGAAGGTCTACTGGCAATCGGTTATTGAACGGCTTATTTATTTAATTCAATATTTAGCCCGACAATGCCTTGCATTTAGAGGTTCTTCGAAAGAGTTGTTTCATAGTGATAATGGAAATTTTTCGAAGTTGGTTGAAACCATAGCAAAATTTGATCCAATTATCGCTGAACATCTCCACAAAATTCAAACATCTCAAAAAAAGAACATTGCTCATTACTTAGGGGATCAAATTCAGAATGAAATTATAAGCATTATTTCAGAAGGAATTAAAAAGCTTTTATTACATATGATTAAATCGGCAAAATATTACTCATTAATTCTGGATACTACACCTGATATCAGTCATATCGAACATTGAGTGTTGTAATTCGATTTGTTTATAAGAACGAGGAAACCAATAAAGCCCAAATTGAAGAACATTTTTTAGGATTTCAATCTGTCGACGACACTACTGGACAAGGTCTGTATGAATTCACATAAATGGGCATTTAAAATCGTTAGAACTAAATTTATCAGATTTACGAGACCAATCTTACGATAATGGTGCTAATATGAGAGGAAAGCACAAGGGATTGCAACAAAAAATTATTGAAAATAATTCGAGAGCACTCTATATCCCCTGCTCTGCCCATTCTCTAAATTTAGTTGTAAATGATGCAGCTAAAATTTCCTTCGAAACAGTTAATTTCTTCGGAGTAGTGCAGGAGCTTTACAACTACTTCTCTTCATCCGTTAAACGTTGGTCTATTTTGCAACAGTATGTTGAAAATCTAACTTTAAAGCCGCTCTCCAACACCAGATGGGAAAGTAGAATTCAAGCTTTAAGATCGTTGAAAAATGATTTGAAGGGAATTTTAAAAGCGTTAATAAATATTCAAGAAGATCAAACAAGAGACATGGAATCCAGAACCCAGGCAAAAAATTTGATTCAGAAGGTTTCCTCGTTTAAATTCATTTGTTCCATTAACATCTGGCACGATATTTTAAGTTTAGTAAATGTTGTGAACCAAATAATGCAAAATTCTAAATGCGATTTGCAAATCGTGATTGACAATTTACAAAATCTTATATCAGAACTAAATAATCGTAGATCAGATGAAGCGTATATGAACATGCAATTGCCAATGCAAGTATCGTTGCTGGTGATTTGGGGGTGGATACTGATTTTCCACAAAGTCGAAACAGATTTAAAAAAGAAACTATTTCGAGATGAACAAACCGACGAACAAATCAACAATCCAAGACAAAAGTTTAAGGTTGAATTTTACAATATAATATTAGACACTGCTATTTCTTCAATTTCAGAAAGATTCAGTCAATTAAAGGAACATTACAATTACTTCAAAGTAGTACACAGTATACCTAATTTAAAAAACTGGAGTGACAGTGAAATTTTAAAGCATTGTGAAGAATTAGAACGAAAATTAACGGATACTAAAAATATTAATGAAAAGGACATAGATGGATTACATTTGTTTGAAGAAATAAAATCTTTGCGAATGTTTTACCAAAGAGGATATGTCACCTATTGATGTTTTAAATTATATTTATGAAAACAATCTTATCGATACATTTCCGAATATTTCAATAGCCTTACGGATTTCTTTAACCCTGCCAGTTTCGGTGGCTACTGGAGAACGAAGTTTTTCAAAACTTAAAATTATAAAAAACTACATGCGATCTACTATGGCGCAGGAGAGATTATCGGACTTTTCAATTATATCCATAGAGAGCGAAATTTTGGATAAATTAAATATAAAGGAATTGACACGAGCACTTGTAGCTGATAAAGCTAGGAGAATCAATATTTAAATATGTTTTCTAATTTTTATATTTTACTTAAAAAATTTTATATCATTTTTGCTTTGTTTTGTTTTTAAAATTTATGAAATAAAAAAAAACAATAAGACAAACGTGTTTTAATATTATAATTTTAAAGCTTTTCAGTTCGAAAGTCAAATTTTGAATACTATAAAAGAGTATTTCACATATAATATGTAGCACTTTATAAGAGTGTAACAGAACCACATAAAGGGGCGCCTAATACCCACGCGGCGGCCCTGAATAGAGCTATCTTTTGACTTTACGAAACATACTTTGTTTTGTTTCTACATTACCTAGAGGCCAAGTTACAATCCATTTTATAAATTTAGAAAAACCGGAAGTGGGGTTTTTATCTACCAGAAGTGGGCATTTAAATTGCTCAAAATCTATCATGGCGAGTCTGATAACTCAAAATATTACGAACGTATTTCTATAAAACTTTTTGAACCTGATGTTTATGTTATTTTCTAGAGAATGTGCTAAAATATTTTTTATTGTATGAATACTTTTTGAGTTATGGCTTATTATTTAAATATAACTGTCTCATAAAAAAATGTAACATTTCTTATAATGTTTACTCAATCAGCTCTAAAATTTTAAAATTCTAATAAAAAATTAAAATTTTAGTACATTTTCTAGATAAATGCATCTAATTTGTTTTCGTAATACTTTTACTAATATATGTTTATTACTTTTTTCTCTAACTGCTTTCAAGTTTTTCAAAAATATTGCTAAAATTTCAGTTATAATTGTGATTTTTGTAAAATTCAGGTAATTTATTTTAAATTTTGATAGTTTAATAGTAATATTTATTGGTATTGAGTCTTAATAGAGCATTTATAATGTTTTAGTATGCTATTTTGTTAAAAAGTACTCCGAACGTGTTCGAATACCTTAATGTTCCTTGGACAGCCCATTATCATTTGGTCCGCGGACCGATACTAGTTTGCGGCCCGGGGGTTGGGAGTCATTGCTTTATATAACTGATCTCTAAAGTCACTCAATAAACTGGCACTGAATTTTTGGGCCTTGTTTATCTCTCTTCCCTTATACCTAGTATATAGGAGAGTAGTGATACACTCACACTAACTCATTACGAGATCTCCGGAACTATTAGACCTACAGACTTGAAATCAATCAGGCATGTTTCTTTTGTCGTGTAGAGATCCGCTAAGAGCAGGTTTGAGGAAATCGACTCCCGAGGAGCGAGGAAAGGCAGACAAAAATTCAATATTTTGCACTATTTGACGTATAGACCTTAAACTTGGGAAACATATCTCTTCTGTTGAGTAGAGATCCGCTAAGAACGGGTTCTGAAGAAATCGACTACAGAAGGTGTTATGGGGGATTTATATACAAAAAAATCCCTTTTTTGAATTACTAGGCCTACAGATTTTAATTTTGGCAAACGTGTTTCTTTTATTGAGTAGAAATCCTATAAAAACCAGTTTCGCGCTAATAAACTCACGGAGGGTTGCGGGAGGTTATGGTTATGTTATAGATTAAGAAAATTTTCCCGTTTTTGAACTATTAGACTCACACAAACGGGGCAAGTATGTTTCTTCTGCTGAACAGATATCGTATCTATTAAGAATGGGGTTTACGGGGGGTACGGGGGGGGTCATGTGGCTTTAGTTAAAAAAATTCAAATTTTGGACAATTAAACCTACAGACTCAGAGTTTGGCAAACATGCTTCTTTTGTTGAGTACTTATCCGCTAAAAGTAAGCTTTGAAGGGGCGGTACTAAGGGGCGGTACGAGGAAGCATGATAAATATGCTTCTGCTTTAGAAATTCAAGTCCTATCCTTTTTAAATCACGAGGCAAGGGTTATAAGAATATTTTTTAATTTAATCGAAAGCTTATAATGCAAGGACTTACATAAAAATAATCTTAAAAAAATGTATCATCTTACAATGCCATGGAATACTCAGCAATGCGGGAGGTGTTAACGGCTAGTATATAAAACATAAAGGCAATCATATAAATATTTTTATTTAAAATCATCACAAACGTTTTCTCTCATCTTTCTAATTTTCAATTCCTACTATTTGTTCACACTCTTTCTATATTTATCTTGTTCAAATTTTCAATCATTAATAAAATGCATTTTAAAGCACCCAATTGAGCTGAAATTTTATAAACAATTATTTTGGATGACAATACTGTAAAATAATAATAATTAATAAAAATTAATTGATTAAAACTAATTATTCAAAGAATTACAAATACAGCCACGTTGGCATCATTTTTGGTGACTTGTATCAAAACTTAAAAAGGTTTTTTTCCTCACATTTTAAAGCGCTTATTTGAGCTGAAATTTTCTATTCACTATTGTTTTGGGTAACAATACGATAATCTAATTATAATTAATTAAAATTAATTGACGGAA
Source organism: Trichonephila clavata (assembly GCA_019973975.1). Classification (NCBI taxonomy): domain Eukaryota; kingdom Metazoa; phylum Arthropoda; class Arachnida; order Araneae; family Nephilidae; genus Trichonephila; species Trichonephila clavata. The sequence goes on along the minus strand of BMAO01000780.1, from coordinate 305,041 downwards.
AATAATTATTTACAGAATTAAAGATACAGCCACGTTGGCTTCATTTTTAGCGACTTGGGGCAAAACTTTATAAGATTTTTTTTTCTCACGTTATTAAGCATTCAGTTGAAATGAAATTTTATGTACATGATTGTTTTGGATGACAATACGATACTTTAATGATAATTAATAAAAATTAATTTCCACTTAATGTTGTGATTCTGTCATATGTATATACATATTTATATTAATTGTAACTATTTAATAAAAAAGTAACTAAAATAAAAAAAAAATGTTAATCTAAGTAGGAATTGAATTAAATTTTTTATATTAATTGTTTTGAAATTAGTTGCTTATGAAACTTCAATTACTAGTCAGTCAAACTGAAATTCATTGCTTACACTAAGTTTGTAGTATATCCCTGATGTATAATAGCTTCTTATACACAAAGTTTTGATTTAAAGAAAGATGCTATCACCTAAATAGTTCATCATGGGCAAATGACATGAATTTTTATTTAAGATTTATCATCAATATGATATGGACTTTATTTATTTATTCTTTGCTTTAGCATGTGTTTCACAAACACAATTTTTCTACAAAATTGTTAATTCAAAAATTTTAATCCCTTATTTATGAATTATATTTTTAAAAATGTTTAATAAGTGGCTTACAGTTACAGAAAATACGTTCTAATTTCTGAAGAGATTGTTATTTCAAAAACGCAGTTTATTCAATAATTAATTATTGTTTTCAAATTTTTTTCTTATTAAAATATTTACATATTGATGGGATTCTTTACTAAAGTTTTTATTAGATTATAACAAAGCATTATTGTCCTTTTTAGGGTCTGGATACTGAAGATGATGACGAAGAAGAATCGACAACCTTTTCCATCATGGGAAAAGGTCATCATCACCCTCATCGCTCCAGAAAGGGTACGATTTTAGATTTATGCATAAAATTAAAATAGAAACCGTGTCTGTTTATCCTTTAATGTTGAATTAGTATAGTATGAGTATTTTAATCTGAGATTCTTTCTATGAATCATTTAAATAAAAAAAATTCTCATTAAAATAAATTTCATTCAAAATTGTAATATTACGTTGAATATTCTTTATTTAATAAGCTAAATGAAATGAACTTTATCTTATATATAGCTTGATAGGATAAATCTTTAAATATAGTTGAAACTCTGCAAGTGGATATCATGTATGAGGATAAATTTTAATCTATTCATAAACCTCAATAATGGAAAAAGTGGATAAACAGCAGATAAACAATCTATCTGAATATTTATATTATATATGGCTCAAATCATTAAATATAATAAAAAAATAAATCAAATCTTCAATACAATACTCTACAAGTACTACATTCGTATTTTCTAATCCAGTGAAAATTAATGTATAAATTAATGCGTATCTTTTCTATTTTCTCAATATTTCAGTGTTTTTTTCTTCCCAATTCTAAATTTCTTGAAGCTGATTAGCATATAACATACACATTTTACTCTTTTTTCCTTGGCTAATCAGAGGATAAAATCTCATAGTTAGATGTTATGCTTTTGTTGAATAAAATGTATCCATTTAGAGAGGTGCACAGTTGTAATATTATCCATTAAATAGGATTGCATTAGTATTTTTTTTTCATTTCCAAAACTTTTGAAACAATTTATGCTTTCTAAAAGTAATGTACTTAATAATTAATAACTGAATTCTCTCTCATGTAATTCAATATACACCGATTATCATAAGAAAAAATCACAAAAAGGACGAAAACTCCAAAAGTTATGCGTAGAATTTAAGGAAACTTATACACATTACACGATACATAGGAAGGTATATATAGAATAGTAGAAAAAGAAATCCCCAGACAATTATGGCGGTATAGAAATTAGCATATGTATACAAGGAACAAATCGGAAGTGTCATTTTGGTATAGGAAAAGTACCTTTAATAAGGGCTATGATTCCCCACCCCCCTCCCGAGAAGCATTACAGCACATGCAGCGATGTGTGGCGCTCTCAATTATATATAAGCGGTCTATTAATTCTGTAGAAAGTGCAAGCATTGCTCTTCCAAGGCAGTTGAAAGTGTGACTAAGGTCCTGGGAGGGGGATTGAGAGCAGTTACACTTCATCCTAGAGCATCCCAAACATACTGTATAGGGTTAAGGTCCGGTGATCGAGCTCGCCACTGCATGCGCTGAATTGTTTCCTGCTCAAGATAACCATCCACAATACGAACCATGCGTGGTCTCGAATTGCCATCCTGTAGCACGAAAGCATCACCTATTGCCCAGACATAAGGGAGGAAATAAGCATCTAGGATGTCAACCCTATTAGTGTGAGCATTAACATTTCCAGGGGTAAAGATATGGAGGTCTGTGCGTCCACCTAAAGAGATTCCACCCCAAACACAAACACAGACGAAGTTGCAGTTCTATTCCTTCGTGCGCATCATGGCAAATATTGGTCATCGGCTCTCGTGATAATTTCTGGCCGTCCTTGGCTTAACCTCCTGGATGCCGAATCCGTGGTTAGAAATCGTCGTTAAAGTCTATGAATCATAGATGGATTCACATTCATTCATCTAACTTTTATCTGACTTTGTCCTGCTTCTAGTCTCCCAATAGCTCACAATCACAGTTCTTCAGTCAAATGATACCTGGAGGTCATTGTTGCAATTTCATTGTACCAGATTTTTGACCTCAGACACACAGCAACAATTGTTATCTTGAGATATCCACTTTTATGCTCCTGGCAAATGACGTATTCCGACTGCATCGCCACTATTTTGTGCATAATCTAATATCGTTCAGCTCCTTTTCCAACATATTCAAGTTTCATTAAGATTAGCTTGGTTTTGGGCGAGTTATTGCTATTTTTGCGATTTTTCCTTAATTTATGATAACCAGTGTATATTAAGAAAGTTTATGAAAATATTTCTTTTGTTCTTAAAAAGACTGTTTTGCCCAACGAAAAAATTTATTTACAGAAAGGCCCAAGACACTGATATCTTCAAACGCTAAAGGCAGTGATTCCAGAAGAAAAATAACAGTGAATCCGGATGTTTTAAGTTCAGATGTGCTAAAAGATGATGATCAAAGAAGTATTGATTCTTTCAGCAACAAGAGTGATGCTTTATCACCACTCGATGATCTTGCTACTCCTGATGATATTGATACACCAGATGATCTTGATGATGATCTTTTTGATAGTAAGAATATTTATTAGTAAGATTGTGTAATTTGTATTAATTTGGCTTAGAATACATTTTCAAAATTAAAATACCTCTTGTTTAAAAAGCTTCTAACCATTACACCAGTGGCGGATTAAGCGGGTGTCGGACCTGGCGGCCGCCAGGGGCCCCCAGCGTTGGTAGGGGCCCCAAGCTTGATGAGTGCAAAGGCCAGTGACAAACCAACCACGCCACCTTGGAACAAAAAATGAAAAGAAAACAAAGTTGCAATGAAACCCCCGCTAGAAATTTATCGGCCTGCAAGAGAAATCCCAATGTAGAAAAACTTTTGAAAATATTTTTACAATACCGATATCGAATGCATCAGGTGAATGATCTTTTTTAGTTTTAAAACGTGTTAAAAATAATTTAAGAAGTACTATGGGAGAAAAGACAAATTGAACAACATGGCCATATTATATACAGAATAAAATGTTTTGGACAAAATAGATATGGTAAAAATAATTGATGAATTTGCCAAAGAGAAATCAAACTGTATAGCAAAACTGTAAGCTCTTAAGTAAGGTTTTTAATATTTTTTTTATATATACAGTTAAGATTTTTCTTTAGCCAATGAGTTTTATTATATCACTACATTTTATTTTGAAAATTTAAAGTAAATGACTCTTTTCACTATTATAGTTTTTCGACTCTTAAGCCCATGGGCCCCAAACCTTTTACCGCCAGGGGCCTCCAACTACCTTAATCCGCCTCTGCATTGCACGTGTGTTGCTCTGTTAAGAAATAACGAATACATCTTACACACTATTAGGTTGCTTTCAAAGCAACCTTCGGGGAGTAATTATCTATTTTTGAAATTGTCATCCAATCCATTTTTATCAGTACTTCATGCTAAATTTTCGCAAATCGTTGTATTTCTTTATTTAACGAAATAGTTGGTTCAGAAATTAAGAGCTTGCTATTTTTTCTATTACAGTGCGTAATTTGTATACATTTTTTAAAAATCTGTTCAATATTATTTATAAAAGGAAACTTTTGTAATTATATATTGTTCAATTTTTTCATATGTATCAGATAGTTTTTATCTATATTCTTTAATTCTGTTTACTCTCTTTTACAATAAATGAAATCATATTAATCAATAGAAAAGGAATATCAACCTATTTCAAAACATTTAACTGAATATAATGAAGAAGATTGATGTAATACATTTCTACAGATGAACACATGCAGAGGAGCCAGTCATAAGTTCTATCTATTCCAGGTGAAGTTGGTAATTAAAAAAGAGTATGATCATATACTTGTAAAAGTAACTCATAACAGAAGGTAAAAAAAAAATGTTTTTCTTTGTTCCCACTTTCCTTTTGCTGTTGAGTGTTTTCACTTCTATCACCTTTTTTTTTTTAATTTTCGCCTTCTGCTTTTTCTCTGTTTTTACAAACAATCATCTATGTATATAGCATTTTTTTTTTACTTTAAGGGCACACACTATATATAATAAAGATATAATATTATTTACATTAATCTTAATTTTTTTGTGGAAATATCAAGTTTCTGTCTGCTTTATTCGCATAGTTTTTACTATACGCTATCACTATTAACAACCTATCATCATCATTACAACTAAAATGTAATAATCATAAGACTCAGTGTTGACTCACGATCTCCTTGTTGTTATATTTATTATTATTGTTAACTCATTTTATGATTGAAATCAATTAATACATTATTAAAGATTTTGCACTTTTATTTAGAAGATAAAATAAAGTATGCCAGAAAATATCTCTTATTTATATGTATATATAATGCTGTAATTTGCGAATATTTTAATAGAAACATGTTTAGTTAATATTTTCTGAATAATAAATCTCTTCATAAATCTGAACTTTGTAAAAGAGAAATTAAGTAATCGTATTATATTTATAAAAAATTAGGTATTTATTTTTCAGAATTTAAATATTTACATATTTTTTTACAACTAAGTTCCATAAAAGTCCTGTTAAATTTCGTACAGTTACAAGTGGCTTTAAAACTTATATTACTACTTCTGGTCAATTTGTACAAATTTTTTTTTCTAGATATTAAAACTATAATTAAAAATAGTACAGATTTTATTATTTAAAAGAAGGAAGATATTTATACTATACATAGCTATTATTTTGAGGATTTATTTAACTATGTAGATATTAATGTGTGGGATCTAATTAAAGCTCTTTTAGAAAATTACAGCAATTATATATATATATATATATATGATATAGATAATTCTATAAGTTTCCACTGATTCAAAATTCTCATTGATTAATATTTTTAAAAAACTGTATTAATTTTAATGGTAATATCTGTGTAAACAATTTCAAGGTTTACTTCAAGGTAGACCTGCTAACAATACGTATAGATGTGGCTGATATTTATGCTTACACTATTATGAAAATATTTATTTTTTTAATAATGTTTCTTATATTTTTAGATATATGAATGATCCATTTTTTTGTTTGTAAAAACAGTGAATCTATTCTTAATATTAACTTTTACCCTAAATATTTGAACTTCACATTAAGACTAACAGTAACCTTCTCAAAACTATTTATCTTGAGGTAACTTTGTGTACCCTACAAAATAAATTAAACAGTAATATTTTTGATAAAAAGAGATGTGACTTTAGTTTTACTATTATAAAGGTACCATTTTGGGATTATAATATTTCTATTTTTATTTATAAAAATATTATTCTTAATTATTTGCTTCCTAATAATACATTCTAGTTTTTTAATTATTAGTTTATTGAATATTATTTAGAATATGACTATGTTTTATAATTATATATATATTCTTTATAATTACATTTCTTATAAGTTCAAGATTAACGACTTGTTTCAAAATTGTTTGGATATTTTAGATTGTATTTTTTTTCCATTTTTTTGTTATTATTTTTTTGTTAATTTCATTACTTTTGCCTGGTTAAAATTTTTATTAGTTTAATTGCTTTTTATTTTTTAATCCTGCATGCATTCACGAATCGGCGCAGCATAACTTAAATATATTTAATTTTCTTTTCACTTCGGTTAGAATTTTTCCTTGGTCTCTCCTTTCCAAAAAATATTTTATTATTTTTATTGGTTTTCATGCTTTTTTGGATATAGTTATAATTCGGTATACATCAATTTTTTCTTATGCGTGTAACTGTTCTGTTACCGTTCCATTATGGTGTGAAGTTTGTATAATTGACGTGTTGTTCAGCTGCTTATTGTCTTCTTAAAAAATTTATTAATTTATTTAGATATTTATTTTTCTAGCCTAAGTATGTAGATTAGTTTTATACTTGGTGTATAACATTAGTAACTAATAGTATTTTTAGTATTACTCTTCTATTATTATGTGTATTATATTTAATATTTATAGAATCTTATTCTTGCACTATTTTTGCTCTTCCTTACAGCTCAGTGGTATAGGCAAATATTGAGATTGATTGATTGGCCTTAAGAATACGCTTAACCCAGTGGCGTAATGTACACCCCCGCATTGCGGGAGTGGGCAGGGTTCTTGGGGGCCCAAAGTCTGACTGCCGCCAAGTACCTACCTACCCTTTGTGAAATCCAACTTGGGGGGGGGGGACAAAACCCGACTTTGCAGGAGGGACCCAGATGCTCTCAGTTACCCACTGGCCTTACCCTACAATCTTAGTTCCTATATAAGGCTAAGAGTTTGCTAATATACTACTGTGACTGTTTTATTTTTGACATTTAGTATCTTGTTATATACATATTTTTATATTGCTTTACTTTATGAGGTTTTTTTTTTAAAATTTAGTATATGATTATTAATTATGTATATAGATATATGTGTGCGTATGTGTATAATAATTCTCCGTTTAAATGCTCATGGGGGAGGGGGGTATTTTCTCTAATTCATGATAGTTTTGAGCCCTCCAAGACATTGTGCAGTATTTAATTCATTTCTTTCACCCGCCTAGCAGGAAATTCCATTTTAATCGCAGCTGTATCTCCTCAAAAATTGCCACGTTGATATATTTCATGGTGAGATGATGCAGTATTTCATCAGCCACAAAATCTGATCAATAAGCGCATTAAAAACTGGAAATTATGAGATTTGCGAATGTTCGAAAAGCCCTCAATAGGAAAAGAACAAAAACCAAAATATCTTTAAGGAATGATAAGAATGCTTTTGGAATTTACAATATCCCGGCGTGTCTTTTATTGCTGCTTTTTGTTATGCGTGTCTTGTTGGACTAAAATATTAACCTGAGCGAGTATTTTCTTTTGTTCCAATCATGCTGTACATTATCAACATCTAACAGATAAACTGAAACCAGATAAAGTGATTCCAGTGAAAATACTATTTATATTTGGGGTTGTTTTTTTGTTACTCGGTAGATAAATTGCTTAAAAAAACATGCAAAAAAATTATGGGAACTCAACTGCATATTGTTCCAAACACAAAACTTTTTTATTTTGAGTTGCTTTCAAACTCAGTGAAGGCACCTATTTTTGAAGCTTCTTACGCATTCATAAATATTATATTTCCATCTAAAGGTACTATTTTTTCAAAAAATACTTTATCCAAAGTAGTAAAAAGGCTCTTAGCCTTTTTAATGGCAACCCTACTATACGATGATTCCATGAAACTGAGTTTTTATTCTCAGATTATAAATTTTCGAATAGGCTGGTCTCCCACACACATTGCTCTTAAAAGTTCTGATGGTTGCTTCACTCAGGTGAAAGTCTCTTGCCCACAGATGTTAAGATGTTTTGCCAACAGATGCTACAACAGATTTTGCCAAGAGATGTGTGGTTTTTGCCGACAAACGGATGCAACAGATGTTATGGATGTGTGTATTGCCAACAGACTATACCTAATACTTACTTTTGTTTCCAAAAAGAAGACTTCTGTAATGGCTCTTTGTAATTTCAGACATTTTTAGTGATGATCTGGGATAAAAATTTTGATAAAAGTACCACAAATTCACTTTAATGTTTTTAATTTTCAATATACCTGGTAGCAGGAGCCTTTTATTTTTGTTATTATGAAAATTTTTTATGACCCAATGACGCCTAAAATGAACTAATTGGATGCTACACCATGTGAGAAAACATTACGTGAGCTCTACGTCTGTTTCCGTGTGACAAATTATTAACTCAGTGTGAATAGAGACTTCATTCAAAGAGAAACATTTAGAAAAACAACATTTAATGACGGGAGACAAGACGAGAATGATTATACAAGTACATTACATAAGCAGTTTAACAATTTACACAGCGCCATCTGTTGGCATTCACACAAAACTAATACACATATCAAACTACACAATATTTAACACCCTGCAAGCCGTTACAACAAACGAGCCGATTCGAAGACCACACCTTAAAGAAAAGAGCTGTGCAAATTGATTAGTGATCGCAATAATCAGTGACCCAAAATCTTTTTAAAATAAATAAAGTTTTACTGGTTCTGTTTAAAAAATGATTTGTATGTGGTATGTTGATAATTCGAACTAGTTTCTCAAAATGCGCCAACTCAACTCTACTCAGTCAGAGTTTGATATGTGAATTGTCTGAAATTCTTGCATTATGCAAATACGTAAGGGAAGTACTACCTGTTTTGCAAGAACCACAATAACAGAAATAGTTTTACAGGTAGTAGTCATGGAGAAATTTTCAAATGATAAGTATTGCGAGATTATTCTAATTTACAGTGAATAGGGATGCAATGCACAAACAGTAGTGCAACAGTTTCGTGAGTGTTTTCTTAGAAGTCCGTATTCATCATGGGAAACGATTCAAAATGACGCAACAAAAAAGAGGAGTCATTTGATCAAATTACCTCATTTGATCAATCAGACCTGCAATCAATCTTGAGATATATTGGTATGCACCTGCATACATCCACAAAACAGCATTATACAAATTAGTGAAAACCGCGGCTTCACTCTAAAGGTCACATGTGGAAAACCCTTAATGAAATACAGGCTCATTCGTATCGGCTGACACATGAACAGGCTTTAATGGTAGGGGATGATGAAAGATATTATGTCTTTTGCTACTTTATCTCAAACCAGTTTGAAGTAAAGTTCCTTGAAACCGTAATATGGATGAATAAGACACACTTTTACGCAATGAAATGTATAGTTGACAGATCTGCATTATTTGGAACTGAGAAATCATTCATCAAGTATTTGGTCAATTAATGTTTAGTGTGGTTAATTGGCCTTGTACGTTAACTGTAGCATGATATTAGGAGCTTCTAAGAGACGTAATATCCAATTTTGTAAAATTCTTTCCCTGCTTCAACTCCAAAACGTATGGTTCCAACATGACGTTGTCTTTTTATATAAGAAATAAAAAATTAAGCAGTAACTGGTAGAAATACTCCAGAATCGAATCGCTGGTTTGGATGATTGATTGTGTAGAAGGACCTCTACTTTTATCTGAGCTTATTGTATCGGAATTTTTTTTTGGGGGGGGGGGGATGCTTGAAACAGAAATTGTGGGCGTGACACCTTCGCTATCACTGCAGGATCTAAAAGCACATGTTACTGTTTGTGCAAGTCTTTTACCTAATATATTATAAAATTTGCAACAAAAAAATTTATAAAGGTTCAAGATGTTCATTATAGCTGATGGAGAGTATACTGAACAACGAAATGGAAGGTTTCTGCAGATGACTAGTTATTCCTTTTCTCTTTCTCACGCTTTTCGAGGAGAAAAAAAGCTGTCCCATTTCAAACACTCCATTCAATCTACTATCGTGCGCAAATTGTCCTTTCATACTAAAACAAAGACATTCTGCAATTTTGTACATAACATTTTTTCGTACCCCTTATTATTTTTGAGACAGTACAGCTAACTCTGCTGTTTGTCCCAGGTTGTGTGCTACAACTAATCTCACTCTGCAGTACGTAGTCGCTTTACAATGTTGTGTGTTTATGTATATGTATGTGTGTGTGTATTGCCTTAAGTGATGTAGTAGGCATAACTATTTCAGATCTAATATTTATGCTATACATACATTTTTTTAAAAACCTCCAAGCAGTAGACTTTTTTGCTGTGTTTAAAGGCAGTCGGTGTAATACTTCTTGTATTAGGAAAAATTTGGAACGAAGTTTTTTTTTTGCGTGTGTATGTGTGATTTCTCTTTTCATGTTACATCTACTTAAAAGTTTATAACGGTTCAGATAATATTTTTATTGATTCTCCAAATGCTCTTTCAGCAACGGAAGAAATTCGAGACAATGGTAGCAACTGGAAATCGTGCGTTGTTGGAGGAGAAGAGAGACGAATTGATATGAAAGTCATCGAACCATACAAAAAGGTGCTCTCACATGGAGGTAAGCATTTTTTGAAAAAATCATTTTCACATGAAATCAACATGCAGTTTTATTTTAACTTGTTGTGCATATTTTTTTTCTATTATCATTTTTTCAAGTCCCACTTGTTTTATTCAAGTCAATTCTGAAAGTATCTTTTAATATTAAGAAAAAAATAAAGATATATTAATACAATGAGCATGTTAAAGTACTTCATTTCCCTCATGATTGGGATGCATTATTCATCTGCTCTTTTTTCCCACTAATGTGAGCCATTCATGTATATCATCTTATATTAAGTCTTAGAAACGTTTTATTTTATAAATGAGAACAGTGATATTCTTAAATTCTAAATGATACACAGAATCGGCATTTAATTTGCATCAGAAAAGAAGACAACACATTAATTACAAACTGAAAAACATGAAAGAGATGAATGCTGCCGAATTCAATCGACAAATTTATCGGGGTGATAGTGGGCAGCATGGAGACGATAAATCAACATAGAAAAGGGGGTTCCAAACCCCGTTCAATTGATGAAAATTGCGATAATCGGAAGGACGATGAGCCAGGTGAGGGAAGTGGCCAAGCAAATGCGGAAATATACATATACTGCCCGAACGCCTCAATAATGCAAAATGCCTTGTTTTCATTGCTGTAGGGCAGGGGTGGCCAACCCGTGGCACGACAGACTTCTAAGAGTGGCATGCAAAAACTTTTTGAAAGATTAAAAAATTTTTTAAAAATTATAATAAATGCTATTTATTTTTTACTATTTTATTGAAAGGTGGTGGTTTTAGACAAAATAAAACATCAAAACTTATTTTAAATACACTTAATTAAGTAACAATAGAAAATCATAATGTAGACAACACTCCTCCATTGTTGTGTGCGTTGGCTTTCAGAGGGAAGTGCATTCGCGAGATTCTGGAATTTGAGGGAGTTCGTTTTAAAGTATCTGGAAAAAAACAATGAATTGCCCAGTGAGTGCTTGTCTCTCAAGAATGAAGATAGTCTTTGATATTTAGGTTTTCTTACCGAGGTACTACAAGATATTTAAATAATTTAAATTTAAGATTACAAGGAAAAGATTGTTCTTTTCCAATCCTGATTGATCTTATATCTTTTTTGTGAACACATTTGGCTTGTTTTTGTCTTAATTTTGGAGGAAAAAAGAGAAGCTGATGCACACCTAGAACAATATGATTCTGTTAGCATCTTCGAGGGCTGATCCTAATGTAGATAACTCAGTAAAAAATTTACAAAATAAAAAGCCACACTAAGAAAGTACTGTCTGCTTAATAATTATTTAGAATTAAATTTTTTTGGTGTTACTCATTTTTTTAAAATTTTATACCTAACCTAATTGATTGAAACTGAAAAGAAAATTTTAACAATAACACTTAAGTTCGCGTACTTTGTCTTATTTATTATATTATTTTTAAGTTCCCCCACTTAGACTTGTAATTAAAAATGTGCTCTTTACCTTAAAATTCCATAATAAGCCTACAAGTAAAATTTTTCACCTTTTCATTTGTTCGAAGCATAGTTGTTTTTAATCTGAAAGTGGCACTCTTCCTAAAAAGGTTGGCCACCCCTGCTGTAGGGTGTACCGGCCATTGCGCACCAGAAAGTTTGTTTCATACTCGATTGCGCAACTGAACATTTTTCGATTGCAGTGCGTTACCACCTACATGCTTCTTGTCTCAAGAGGTGGGTTGGACATGGCAGACCCATTGTTTTACCTCCACGCTCCCTGGACCTTAATCCCTTGGATTTTTTTCTTATAGGACCACCTGAAATCGCTTGTGTATAAGACACCGGTGGCTACAGTGGGTGATTTCATGGCACCGATCGTTACCACTTCAGCTGACATTGCCATCGTCTGTCAGTGTATTCTGTGCTGGGACCTACGTGGCCACAACTTCGAACAATTCCTGTGACAATCACTTGACGTTACATTTCTGACGTCGAACTGTGATGCACTGTTCGTGTTGTAAACATGCTTTACGTCTATTAAGTGTATTTTTTACCTCTTATTACCACTTTTCATTCCACTTGACATCACACTTTTATTACTGTTTTTGCAAATTACTCCGACTAAACATAGTTTGCGACCCCCTGTTCTATGGAGATTTGTGATCCCCACGCTGCCTACTATCACCCCTCTAAATCTGGCGGTCGAATTCGGCAACACGCTGTATATAAGCAAGAATATCAATGATTCAAAAATGTGTAATGATTTAATTTGAATTTTTTTTTATTAACGTTGCTTTTAGAAATTGCGCGAAAGCTACTGGCGACGAGCCGTGGTCAAGAGATGAGGGTGACACCGTGAGCTGGTACCCCATTCTCCAAACTTCCACACCGTGCTGACGTGAGGACACTGACTCTCGATGGATTTAGCGAGCATCAATTTCTCTTCAGTGGCACCAGGGCGTGATCTTATGACTTGGCAACGACTCCCACGAGTTCGCGACAGTGACCACTCCAAAAAAGTGATCACTTAAAATTGTGTAGTCTAATATTGACATAAAGCATGCATTCTCTCACTGTTAAATAAATCTTGCGAGTAACATCAGTCATTATAATAAAATCACAACGATTTATGCAAGGGTATATTTTATTTCTACAGATGGTTTGTAATGGTGTCTTGTGGGTTTGAGTTGCGTTCACGGGTTATTCATTGCTTGCAAAAAAAAGGCTGATTAATATAAAATTACTTTTAAATACTTTCAAAGACAATTAAAATATTTACAAATATAGTAGAACACTATATAACATTTTAGGTGTTATTTAACGTACATTATAAGGAAAGATCACACCCAGAACTACCACTGAGTTGATCGACCACACCGACTGTATCCCTTCTCTTATAACTCTCTCTCTCTCTCATCCCTTTTTTCTTCCTCTCGCTAGTCTGTTCCCGAACAAAAACAAAACCCGCGTACGTCAGAGGGGCGTACATATTTTGGCTTGTATCGCCATCTACTGGAGAAGATGTAACTCATTGACGGATACAGTGGCGTAACGGAGAACATTAGGGCCCACCTGCAAAGTCAGGTTTTGGGCCCTAAGCCGGATCTTACAAAGGATTGCAAAACCATATTTGCTTGGAATCAGTCAGGCTTTGGGCTCCCCAGAACCCTGCCCCCCCAAACGTGATGTGGGGTTGCAGGGGTGTATGTTATGTCACTGGACTCATATATCTATATATATTCCTCATCATTTAAAATCCTACAATTATTATAGAAACTCATATACCATAGTTTTTTAACAGAAAAACTCTTTCACAATCTGAAAGAATTAGCGATTATGACTCACCTGAAATATATCTGCCATTAAACAATATGAAAAAAAAATTTTTTTTTCAGAATGGTATGTTTTTAATTTTTTTCATTTTTGATGAAACTTTCCTAATTTTTTTCAGGTTACATTGGATCCTCCAACCTTGCAATAATTGTTTTCAGCGCATGTTATTTGCCAGATCGCAGCAGACTTGACTACGATTACGTTATGGACAATCTCTTTTTGTAAGTTGCTTGCGTATATAGAGAAACATTGTCTCGATCTTTATCAGGATGAAAACATTATTAATTAACATTTATTCTAAGATTAAACAAGCTCTGTATCTTGAAAAAATAATCCAAATAATTACTGAATAATTTTCAAAACTTTTGAATTAATGCTGTACAAATCATAGTAAAGACAAAAGTTTACAAAAATTTGATTCAAATCGTAATATTTTTCTCCTGAGAAATGTATTTAGGTGTGTTTAACTTAATTAGGAGATTCTCCTTTACAATTAGAGCTTCCACTGATGCTTTTCAACAAAACTGTTGAAAAATAACACCCCAGCACATAAAATATTAAAAATTTATTAATATATCCGACTACCATAAAATTGTGAATTTTTCCAAAAATTGACATTTTTTATGATTTTGTTTTATAGGATATCTTATTAGCTTTATAAAAATACCAAGTTTATTATTTTCCATTCACTAGAACAAAAACTACAAGTGTTTTAGTAAAAGCAGATACCATTACTTTAAGTAAGATGTCATACTTTAAAATGCGTTTTACTCAAAATGTGTGTGTTTCTTTAAATGCTCAAACGGGAACAGTGATTGCTCAAAAAATTTTGAAAATAATTTTATGAAACTTTTTGTATATGTTCTGAATAATAATGTAGAAGAGTCTTAACCTTCAGATTTATCAACCACAGTTTTATTACAAAATTTACAGTCCCTTATGTGAATATAATCAATACTTTTTAAGCAATCTCATATAATAACTAAGACTAAGTGCTCTAATTTTTTTAAAAATTAAAATATCTCTTTTACCCTGAAGGTCATTTCAAAAATGAATTGCCAAGAACATATCAAAATTGAAAATTTGTTCATAAACTTTTTGTACAGAATGGGCCCCGTTTATATAATTTTTTATAAAAATTTTTACCAATTTTTTCCCATTTTAGTAATAATAATTCCTTTTTCTCTTCTTAATTTTATCATATTTTTCTTAAATTGCACTAAATAAATCTAAAAAACTACAAAAAAATCCCCATATCTCCTTTTATTAAAAGAAAAAGTTGTCGCAAGTAGTCGGATACCTTAATACATTAAAAATTTGATGGATGTTATCTAGATCATGGCCTAGTTGGACTGATTAGATCTTTTTGTTAATGTCACTCCATAAAGCAACACGAGGACAATTGGCGATGAACCTCGTAATTTTGAACGACGGTCAAGTAACGAGGATGACATTTAAACCTTCAACCCTTTCTTCGAACTTCCACACCACTCCAACGTAAGAACTTAGAACCACTACAACGTTAACGTACACCAGCCCCTCTACATGGTGGGTCTTCAATGGCCCGAAGACTCGAAATCATGACCATGACCACTCAGCTACTGCGGCTATAGCATAGATGATAATGAGAATCGATATGACTCTCATTATCATCTCATTTATCTCACTCGTGCCGTGCAACTTTATAGTGCGACGTTGATATGTCGCACTATAAAGTTGCACGGCACGAGGGTTGTTGACGATGGACCTCGTAATTTTGAGCCATGGTCAAGTGACAAGGGCGACACCTAATCTGGCACCCCCTCTCCTAATTTCAACACCACTTTAAGGTAAGGACTTTGAACCTCAACCGATTTAACGTGCATTGGCCCCCTCTACACGGTGGATAATTAGCGGCACAAGGCTGGAACTCATGACACACTAACCACTAGTCTGGAACCTTGACTTCTAGGTGACCGCTACCACATGGCGTAGAGTCGTGTCTCATTTCTTCCAACTGTGTCCTAAAGTTCAGGGCAACAAAGGGTTTTTGTTCTTGATTTCACACACTATACTTATCAACAGCAGACCGTTATGATCTGGGATGCCATTTCCTCTGATAGTAGGAACATTTTTCTAGTGAATCGCGTCATATTTATAGCAATCCATTGCGTTCTATCCTTTCTTTTGTGCCCTTCTGGACTTATTTTTCAATAATATAATGTCTAGCTCAACATGTCTTGCTATGCATTATCTTCAAGCTTGCTGAACACCTTTTTTGGTTACTTAAGTCGAGGGATTCCATCCCATAGCACATTTAAGTCTTTTCAGAATATTGTCGGCTTTGGTCGAAAGTGGTGATAGCTTTACAAAATTTACGTTACAGCATCATTGTTATTAGTCCATGCCACCCAGAAAACAACTGGCATCCAAATTAGAATATGCTGAGCGTCGATAACGCTATTAATTAAGCCTCGCTATTAATAAAGCGCTATTTATTTTGATTTATCGTGTACTCATGTTTGTTAGCGACATAATTAAACATTCAAGTCATTTGGAAATACTCGTATATTGTTTGCTTTATGTGTAGCTGAACCCGTGAGTGGAATAAAGTTTAGATTCTGTTTAGTACAATAAAGTTACTGTTTATTTTCTTGTTTCTTCTACAATTTATTTTTTCCAGCTACGAGAAAACAATCGAAACAAGCGATAGGTCAATGCTTCTTATTGACTTCTTCCCTTTTTAATTATCAAACTCTGAAATCAATCATCTAACAACGAGGGAATTTTTAATGAGCTTACATACAATCGTATTACATTTACTCTATATGATCATCAGCAAAGCTTATAACATTTTGCCAAATGTCGGGAAGACATTGGACACCATTATCAAGGCATTGATTGTCGATGCCAATGACGAAGTACCCTACTGCGTGGAGTACAGTTGAAATGTCATGAAATCGGTGGCCTCAAAGAGGTTCCTTCAACTTTGGAAACAGATCGAAGTCTCAAGAACTCATGTCAGGTGAGTAGGGAGGGTGTTGCAAGATTTCCAATTGCCACCAATAAGAGAGTGACATTGTTTGCGACATGACAACGAGTATTGTCATGCAACGTGATAGGGAGAGTGCTTAGCAATAAACGTGGACGTTTGCTCAGTATAGCCGTAAGCAGATGGTGTTGTAGAAATTGGTAATAGTAGTCTGCGTTGACAGTTTGTCGTGCAGACACAGCATGCGTAAGAATCACACCCAGTCGTATGCCACAATAAGCATAACCTGCACCCGACTGGGTTCCTGTCGAAATTTCAGTGGCCGTGGCGAACCTTGGTGACGTCTTTTATTTGACTGATGCTTTAATTTAGTCTCATAGGCTCATGCCCACGTTTCATCAATGGTGACAATACGTTGCAGAAATACGTCTCCTTTACTGCGGTATCCCTCCAGAGGGATGCCAGAGAGGGATAGTGCATACCGGTGCAATTTCTGTACTTTAGTGAGTTGATGTGGATCTCAGCGGGCAGCGATTTTCCTCATGTTTAGACATTTCTACATTATGCACCACGCCGTTTTGATGACTGAGACCAACCTCTAAGGATAATTCCTGGACAGTTAATTGACGGTCTATGGAGAGGAGACCGCTCGGGATGTCAGTCTGATTTTGTGGAATAGAGGGTCGACCGTCGCGTTTCAAACCCGCAGTTTTATTCCGACCCGAAATAAACGTTTCAACCCAACGTGCAACCGTCCTATACGGCACAGCATTTTCGCCACAGGCTTCCAGTAATCCTGGATAAAATTCTGTTGCATTTTTGCAGCGGGAAACCATGATTTTAATCCACAACCGCTGATCACATTTTGAAAACCTGCTTTAGAGCGATGGAAACGAAACTCTTCACTTTAACTCCACATAACAACTACTTTTCTAACCAGATTGACTGATTTTGCACTCTATACATCGACAACAGCGCCATCTCACTGCTCCCATATCCTATTTGCGCATGCCCACTCTTCTGCAAGTTTTTAGGTTAAGTTGCCACTATTTAATTTACAGTCCTCGTATTTTACAATTTTATCACTTATTTTCTCTAAGCATTTTTATCGGGATTGGATATCTCCTTTATAGTGAGCTAATTTTTACGTCATAGAGTGTACAACAGCAT
This sequence comes from Trichonephila clavata, assembly GCA_019973975.1. Lineage (NCBI taxonomy): Eukaryota > Metazoa > Arthropoda > Arachnida > Araneae > Nephilidae > Trichonephila > Trichonephila clavata. Next base: position 287,082 of record BMAO01000780.1, on the reverse strand, counting down.
GTTTTATACTTTTCTCTATACGCTTAATCTACTAAATAAATTCTTTATAATTTTAGAATCTTTATCTATTTAACTGGGATTTATTTATTCAATTTCTAAATACTTTAAATTATAAGGGGCAATAACGTAAAACATTGCATAACAAATTTTCAATGTTGTTCTTTAAAAAAAATATTTGATTCAAAGGTCTTAATATACATTTAAGGAATGCATTTACTTTATTTTATTAAATGCCAACCTATTTCTATTTTCTAAAAATTAAAAAAAAAAAATTCAATTTTTAATTATTTATCATTAAAGATTTTTATATTTATCTTCTTTCTTTATAAAAATATGCTTCCTTTTTTTATACAAGTTTAATTTTGAGCTAAGGTATTAATAAAAGTTTGACTTATATTTTCTAGGTACGTTTTGACTACATTATCTCAGCTTGTGGCTGAGGATTATGTATTGGTTTATCTACATGGCGCTACTTCAAGAAGCTGCATGCCGAGTTTTGGTTGGCTAAAACGCTGCTATCAGATGATTGATAGGAGGTAAGAAAAGTGACTTTTAAATTCATAGAACTCGCTTAATTTATCGATAATATTCAATGTAATCGATAATTTACAATCCTTTTCAATCTGTCTTTTAATAAATTTTACTTTTTGTAAAAGTATGTAAAGATTGATTGACAATGGGGTTTGTGACAGAAAAGTGATAATAAACCTTTTTACAAGACAGATTAATTTAGGAGCATTAATCATTAAATGAAGTAATTAATTTGTTCAGGATAGATTCTACAGATGTGCTCGGGTTAAAACCTAATATATTTCTATGGCATCAGTTAATCCTTTGATTACTATTAAATAACATTGCATTACATAAGTAATCATTCATAACGCGACACAAACATCATTTAATAAAAACAATGCATAATTATATTTATGAGAAATTTTGTATTTCTCCACCTGGTTAAGATTTTATTTTTCAAATACTCTTAAATATATCGATAAACGTTTATTTTTACGATATACTTATGCTTTTCTAAGAAATTTTTTTTACTATTTTAATGAAATATGAGTATAAACATCAAAACTTATTTTATTAAAATAAAATAAATTTAAGAATATGAATTAAAGTAATAGTGATAATTCCTTTTTTTTAGACTGCGGAAAAATCTTAAGGGTTTATACCTCGTGCACCCCACATTTTGGTTGAAAACAATTGTCATAATGACGAAACCCTTTATCAGGTAAGAATAAATATAAACTTTTCTTAATTTTCTGTACTGATAATGTTAGATCAATTGTGCCTAAGTATTATTTACCAACCTAAGTATTAATAATGAAAAAATTATTTACCAACCTAATCATCTGTTATAGCCAAGCAGACGAAATTTAGAATTGATTGATTGATGATTAATGTCTATTTATTAATGTGCGATATTTTATGCGCTGCGTGGAAAGCAAAATCTCTTAAATTCAAAGTAAACAAACCGTAATATCATTTTTTATCATCAATTTACTTTGATGAATACATAATGAAGATTCAAAGTTGAATTCAACTGTCCAAAAGACTTTATACTCTATCCGTATCATTAAGCTCAAGTTAAAAAAAAGTAATGCAAACTCTTCTAAATATTTCAAATAAATCCTCAGAAGATAACATTGACTTGTATCGGTTATTCAAAAATGTAAATTTTTAACTGGCTTCCCATGACACGAAAATTAAAGGTAAACTAAAGCATGGAATACTATTTGAACTCTGAAATATGATACTCTCAATTATTATCTCTGTGAGTTATACTGTATAAAAGTGTTCATGTCTCATTGTGCTGAAATTTGTAAAATGTTTCCGGATGGAAAGATTATACCTGGTTTTATTGACTACTAAATTATAAAATGATACCCTTTTTTTAAGGTAACTAAGATAGCCTTTTTAATACCATATTGAACCATTGAAGACACATGTTACTTTTTTTAGTTCTAAATTCAGTCGAAAGCTACGATTTGTCAACAATCTGCAAGAACTGGAGGAACTCATTCCTATGGATCACGTCTGCATTCCAGATAAAGTCAAGGAGTAAGTGATTCTTTTGCTTACAACAAACATTTAATCTACATAGAAAAGTGCTTAAGGATTCCCATTAGTCTAGAACAGGGGTAGGCAAATTTTAGCTGTGCCAAACCAATCTACCATTAGGATTCAGCGTGCCAAACCAATCTACCATTAGTATTCAGCGTGCCACATAAGATATTTTTGAAACAACTCACTTCCCTTGATAATGCGTGCAGAGTTGGAGAATCGAGGTCAATAATATAAATTTACAGTTTTATTTTATATTAGTTTTGCATATGTATCATTTAAAGATATTTCTTAACCAAAATAAACAGTATAAAATATAACTATTTCTTCAACAAAAATAAAAAAATTGTAAGTACATTATGTATTTATATTTATATATATATATATATATATACAGGGTGTCCAGCCTTAATGTGACCCAATAGCTAATTCCTGAACCGTTCAATTTAGAAATGTACTTCCAATTTGAAAAATGTTTTTAAAAAGGTAAGGAATGTTTTTACGTGCTTTTCGAACCAAAAAACATATTTAGAAAAAAATTACAAAAATTAAATTTTTATACGGTCTCCAGGTCCTATCACTAATATTTAGGAAAAGATGCAGTACACAAAAACAAAGTAAACACAAAAAGTTTCATTTTATTACGATAAAAACTGGCCGAGTTATGGAACTTTGAAAATCGTATGTTTCCTCAATTTTCCCAGCCGTTTTCAAGAAGCTATTAAGAGGCCGTCTCCAAAGTGAAATTAATTTGAACTCTGCCAGGATACTTTCGCTCTTGCACGTCACTCTTACGTAAATCGTTTTTAAATTTAAAAGTACATAAATTACGTTAATAATACAATAATTGAATACTTAAGAAATAAAATTTATTCTGTACGTGTAAAATATGGGCACAATAAAATATTTTTGACGAAGAAAACATTTCAAAAGCAATTCCAAAAAAAATAGGCTTATTTATTCCGGCTTCAGACTGATTTGCTGCGGTACTGATCATGGCGATTATTAAAAATCTGTTGTGTAGTCGCTAGCAATTGCAAAATTACGAATTCTAGTACGGGAGAACGAGATGTATACAAATGAAGAATACTGCGAAATGATACTGTTGTATGTGCAGTGTAATCGAAATAAGAGAGATGCGGCAAGACTATGCAATTAAATTTCCCAGTCAAAGACATCCATCTTATTGTACAATTGCCCGTGTATAAAAACGGGAGTTGTCATAGACGTATTCCTTTGTCTCGTGCCACACCTTCAAGCTTGCGGATACCCGCTGAGGATGTTCTGGGATATGCCCTGGCTCATCCTGAAAGTAGTGTCCGGGATATTAGCAAGGCTTGTTCCTAATCAAAATCGACGGTGGGGAACATATTATATACGTACGGTGCATATCTTTATCGTCCAGTCCTGGCGCAGGAACTAATGCCCGGAAACCAGGAGCGTCGTTTTGATTTTTGCAATTTCGTGTTAAATACACTGGATGAAAATCCAGATTTTTTTAATGAAGTTTTGTGGTCGGATGAATGCCAGTTCTCGAGGCAAGGCACTATTAATACGCAGAATACGCATTATTGGTCCCTCGAAAACCCACATCTAATCCGACCGAATCGCCACCAAGTGCGTTGGTCGGTAAATGTGTGGTGCGGAATATGGAAGAGCACCTTAATTGGCCAATGTATTTCGATGGACCTTTAACATCAGAATCATACACGGAAATTTTATCTGGACCATTAGCCGATTTTTTAGAAGATGAAGTTTCCTAAGTGTGCTCTGGATTTCTTTCTCTAGGGCTTCCTAAAAAGCAAAGTGTACGAACGTGAATCCACGAGTAAATCCGATTTACTCAATCGAATCAGCATGGCATGCAGGTCTGTGACACCAACTATGTTGCAGAAGCTACAGGCGGAGTTTCTGACGCGCGTTTTCGATACTGCATTTCTGCAGAAGGCAGTCATTTTGAACATTATTTAATTTGGTCATTCTGATATAATAAAGCTCCTGATTCATGATTGGCGCATCATTCCACATTATGCTATAATTTGAATGGCAAATCCTGTACCCTTTTGCTGCTATTTGTTAAAATAAGCTGTTTTAATCTTTTCGGTACAAGTTGTATTTCTTTAATTAACTTTTACTGTTTGCCATATGGCAATACAAATTACCAATCTATGATGTTTAAAATGATGTTTCAATATTACTATTATGTATTTCTTTTGCCCTTTCTGTAGATAGTGAATTACTGTTCTCTAAACTCAATGTATATACGACCCCCTTTTCTGAGCAATTCAGATGCTTCAATTTTATGTAGGCATAACTCGGTCAGTTTTTATCGTAATAAAATGAAACTTTTTGTGTGTTCTGCATCTTTTCCTAAGTATAAGTGATAAGACCTGGGGACCATATAAAAATTTAATTTTTGTAATTTTTTTTAATTGGGTGTTTTGGTTTGAAAATCACGTAAAAACATTCCTTACCTTTTTAAAAACATTTTTCAAATTGGAAGTGTATATCTAAACCGAATGGTTCGGGAATTAGCTATTGGGTCACATTAAGGCTGGACACCCTGTATATATATATAAACATATTTATTAAAATATAAAATAAACAACATTAAATATAAGTACTTCCCTTCATTATAGTTAAATATAAAGATAAATAGATATTTTAATGCGAACCTAGTGCTTGCACCATACTATTTTCATGTCGCAAATTCAGAAGTATAATTTGAGGCATTCAATTTGACACGATTTTGAGCATTCAGTTATTAAACGATTCCTTTGTGGACCCTAAATATTTTTTACTTAGATATGCAGAACCAAAAGCGGAAAGCAGAGAGCACATGCAATTTTCTCTCTTCAAACAATTAAATCTCTCCAGCAATGACATTCAACAATTTACAAAATAGCTGTAAATTATCTTTATCTTTAGAATTACTTTCTGATTTTTTCGTAATTCCGTAAATGTCGATAATTCTGACGATGTTTGTCAAATAAGTTCCATTACAAATTTATCAACTTCCATCCACTCAAAAATTGATAAATTTGTTGAGTAGTGCAGAGTACCGCAAGAGAGAATTGTACCGCATGCAATGGGTTCCCGACCCCTGGTCTAGAATATAATTACTAATTATTTATACTAGCATGCATAAAGGATCAAAAGAATGCTTAGAAATTCCTTAAGAAAAGAAATTCTTAAAATTAATTAACAGATATATATGAATAACCTTTGACACACACACATTTATACATATATAACATTCTGTTGGTGTAGTCGTGACAAGAGACTAGAAACTGAATAAAAAATTGAATTTATTAATGTATTTTAGACATGGGAGAGAGAATTCACAAGTACAAATCGAGAAAAGAGTCAAGAGAATCTTCACTTACATTCAGATAGGGAAATTTAATGGGAGAAAATAGGGCTTTTTTCATAACGTGGTTAAGTGAAGAGAAATAGTAGTTATTTTGGTAAACTAAACAGGTGAATTTAGAGGAAAACTTAGCTCTTATTTGTTAGGAAAATGCATGCGTAAACTATTTATACGTTGTTTTTTCTAGAAATAGGAAATAAGTCGAAGCGCAATGTTCATTTCTTTTAACGCTGAAATTGAAAAGAGACTGACATTGTGAAAATTGGTATTCGTAATTAAAGCACTTAAAAATGTGTACGATTATAATTTAAATTAATATTAAATTAGGTTGTTAATAAAAAAAAGTCAATTGATCAAAATAGAAAACTGTTTTGCTTTCTACAGCTATCACTGACTTAGGGCAAGGAAGTAGGGTTAAACTTGCTTTGTAGTATCCCAATCTTCCTCTTCAGCAGAAAAATTATGCATCATCGTTCAAGAAAAAATTGAACGAACTAAACCATGATTGAGAAAAACACTTAGGTCTAAAATTTGCACGCGCAAGCAAACAGTAATCTCGTAAGCCAATTAACTAATATGAATGACTATTACATAAATGGAAATAGTTGCAAAAAGATACATTTAAGAAGAGAAAATATGAATTCAAGAGTTTACCTAAAATTTCGTATACATAAAGTTTAAAAAAAGAATATGTAGAAGCAGGAAACTTTTTTAGTTCATTTGTTTCGGTCTTGGAAGATAGTGAATAGGAAGCTATATATATATATCTATGGCACCATCTGTATAACAATTTTAGAACTAATAAAGAATTTAAGCTAGAATGAATGTAGACAGTAAAAGTGAATAATATAAATTTTGATTACCTATTATTCTCTCTCTATATTTTTTTATAAATATATATAAAGTAAGTTAACAGGATAACCATTTTTAAAAGAGTATTTATAAAACTTTTTTGTATGTTTTCTGCACACACCCACACTTACACATACACAAATAACAAGTATTCTAAGTGGTTACTAAATATATTTGGTCATTTCAAATTGAACTGAAGATGTTGTTTGATCATAATCAGTCTAAAAAAAAGTTTCAGTGAAATTATTGATCATGTTTTTTTTTTTTTCTTTTTTCAATTTTATTTTCACATTTCTACCTCTTAAGCAAATTTTTTACGGCATCCATTATGCGTTATGACTCCTATCAAGTAAAAGTCTACTAATTTAAATAGTTCAAAAAAATTGTATTCTTTCTTGGAAAAAATCATAAGTTTGTCCTATTGTTTGATCATTGTTCTGGTTATATAATATAACAACTTTAACGTTCTTATGAGCTTTAATATATTTTAAGAGAAAAACATATTACAGTATTGAAATAATTTAAATAAATTTTTTTAAAAAATGCACAATAGTTTTTTTAAGATACATTTTGTTAGGAATAAAAAAAAAAACATTTTTTTTTATTTTAAATCTTTTGCTCCTTTCTTATAATAACGCATTGATATTTATTACAAACATTAATCCCTTAACAATCTCGGATAATAATAATAATAATATAAACGGTACAAAAATGTCAATTTCTTTTCAAGAAAATTGCATAAAAATAAGAATAGTTCAAAATAAACTTACTGAAAAATAAACCAACTATCTCCAATTCGTAAATTGTCTGGTACTGCAATCGGATATGTAAAATAGGAAATAATTTTTTTCCAAGCATTAGAAATGGATTTCTTGGGTGGATAACTTTTAAACACTGTAGCCCAGAAATAACATAGGCACGAGAAATAGATGTCAAAATCTCATTTGTCATTTTGACATAGGCGAGAAGAAAAAATTGATATAGTTATAAGTGATGATAGTTTTACTTGTAATTATTGCACATTACTTCTCATGTTTTATTCAATGTGTGATGAATTTATTAATTTTTAATACATTATCTTTAATATATAATTTTGCTTTTAATAAATTAAAATCAATATTATATAATCTATTTTTTTATAAATGTTCAAATGATTTACGTATTAGCCACTGGCTTAGCTAGTCCTGAGTGGGTCCCGTATTAAAATTTTTTGCACACCCTTTTTGGGGGCCCCTTAATTTTTTACAAATGTTCCTCGCATATGTTGGGGCCCTTGTAGCCCGTATCATTGATATGGCTGATACGGTGGTAGCTATACGCCCCTGGTATTAGCATACATTATGAATTTTTACTGTATCAAGCTAAAGTTCAAGAATATTTCCTATTCGTAAATTCTTTAATTGCATTAAAGCTACAATATTAACTCTTAATTAAATTTTCTACGTTTTTGTCGTATATCTGTTGTTATTATTATAACAGAACATGTCAATATTCCTAAATATTTCTTTACATTTATTAAATACTTCTAATTTGATTTCTCATCTATTATAATACGTGTTCTTCATTAAAATTCAAGCATTAATGAAGCAAAAGTTCAAACAAAAGTTACTAAATGTTTATCCACCTAAAGCAAATAAATCATTAAGGGGTCTCACGGGTGTTAATTTTGTCTCGAGGGGTGAAAATATAAACAATTTTCAAACAGGTATATTTCTTTTAAATTTAAATTAAATGATTCGAATCTTTTACACATTATTAACAAAGGATTATGGTTTCAAAAAAGTACAAAATGTTTGAAATATAATCATAATTTTAAAAATTATAAGCATATGCAAATAAGAAATAATTTTGTAATAAATATTAAGTAATTTTTGCGTTGCGCACGCTATTTTATAAAATAGTAGCTTTTGATGTAAAAAACTTTATAGAATTATAAAATGTATCATACTCTTTAAACTATAGTAATTTAAGAATAATATATCTTTTGTATTTCAAAATATTTGAAAAATACTGAAATTTTCAAAAAAAATTTTGAAAATATAATTTTTTTATTTTAAAAAAATATAATTTATTATTCTATTTATTTAAAAATACTACAGTGTAATAAGGATACTTAACTTTATAAATCAACTTATTGCTAGTAATTAAAGCTGCTACCTTAGAAAATAGCATGCGCAACGTTAAACTTAATTAATATTTCTTACAGAAATATTTCTTATTTTCATATGCTTATAATTTTTTAAATTATGATTATATTTTAAACATTTTACACTTTTCTGAAGCCCATTCCTTAATAAATAATGTGTAAAAGATTCGAATTATTTAATTTTAATTTCAAAGAGTTATATGTATTTGAACATTGTTTATATTTTCAGCCCTCTAGAGAAAGTTATATATATATATAACACCCCTTAAAACTACCAAATGCATAGAATTAGGAAGAAACCTTATATTTTTCACGTTTTGTTTAAAAATTCAGGAGTTTAAAAACTTTCGCATCAGTTTTTCAACAATATTGCACCGCTGAACAATTAATACATTGTTTTCTCGACATATCAGACATGCAACAACATCCCCCACACCATTTTTGTTTATTTGTTTGTAGTGTGGCGAAGATTAATTTAAAAAATCCTAAATATTTTTTTTATAAATATATATGTATATATATTCCTTTTTAACTCCTACAATTTTTACAACGAAATATTCTTTTAGTATTGTATCTCGCTTACGAATCTCTAAAATTTATAAAACTATATAAAAAGTATCAAGAAAACTTTTTTCTCAATCTGTGTTTTGAAATCAGGGACATGAAAATTCCTATATATTAAAAATAATTATCTTTCTAAAATCAATGCTATGTGTTCTTTCTTGTATTTAATTTTCTTTCCAATACAGAGTATTTTTTATACATTAAGTGTTTTATTTTTAGGTTTGATGAAACTAGAATTATTGTGGCTTAAGTGTCATCCATATCTAAAAATGTATGTATTTCTGAAATATTTGAAAGTAATGTTTTATTTCGTTTATTTATTTTTGTTTTTTGAATAGTATTTCAGTCAATAATTTATCTAATCTAAGAATAAATTAAAAGTTACTTCATTGTTTTTAATACATAAACAACTAAATGGTATAAATGGCAAGTATGAGAGATCCTAATAACATATTAATGTTGTACAGGGTGAACACAAATAAGAGACCCGATTTTAAAACATTATATTTTCGAAATTACTGTATATATTACAAAAAGTGATACATGAATGTAAAGAGAAATGTACCAAGTTTTTTCCCACTAATAATCAGCAGCCCATTCAAGATTGCTGTTACTGAAATCCAAACAGGGCAACAATGAGAGAGAAGAGATTTTGCGTATTGGAGTGTATGCAAGGGTTTTTTCAGTTATTTCGGTGCAACTTGCATTTACGGAAAAGAAGCATCAACCAACAAGAACATTCTGCGATGGTATCATCAATTAAAAAAAAGTAGGTTGCTTGTGAAAAAGAAAAGCAGTGACCTACCAAGTGTTTCGGAAGAAGCAGTGGAGAGGGTGAGGCAGAGTTTTGTTTGAAGTCCACGGAAGTCTTAATAAGTTGCCGCATGTGAGTTTCGAATGCCCCAAAAAACGGTATGGAAAATTTTACGAAAATTAAATTTCAAGCTGCATCATTTGCAATTTACACAGTAAATATCAGAGGAGGGCAAGTGAGGATTTGTGTAGCATTACGACTCATTGATAGAGGGATGCTACAAAATGTACGGAACGAACTGGATTATTGATTGGCCGTAGAACAAAAGGATCGCACATTGAGCATAAGTAAGAAAAATTTCTCTTAACATTCATGTATCACTTATTGTAATATGTGCAGCAGTTCTAGAATACGAGTTTTTAAAATCGAGTGCATCATTTACACTCATCCTGTATAATTACGGCATAGAGATCCTGGATTTAAGCTTGCAGTAAAAGTTCCACACAAGTTTCAATTCTTATTTTTCTCTAAAACTTACATTGAAATTTATTTTTATATTCCAATGCATATTTTAATGTTTTATAAAATTAGAATAAAATTTATACTTAATTAAAAGAAATTTTATTTAAAAATTATTTAATAATAATAAAAATATAGGTATTAATAATCAATAGATAAATTAATTTAAGTTTTCAAGAGAAGAAAGTTTTATAAAAAAATTTTCATGTCCTCGCATATCCAAAAATCATTCATGAAATTTGACGGATATACCTAACTTAGAATCAGTTGTTACCTAACTATATTGCGATAGAAATGTCGTCAAATTAATTCTCTTTTGCTACTTGCTACTTTGAGTCGGCTTGGTGGCATAGATGTAGCGTGCCCGCTTCGTAAACCCAAGGTTGTGGTTTCGATCTCGGCTGGGGTTAATAGATTTTCTGATTGCGAAAATCGTAGGCATTCATGTCATCTGATAATGTGGCATGTAAAAGATCCCTTGAGTATCAATTTAGCTCTGGTACTCTCTGCAAAATTAAATCATGTCAATATTTAGTATCCGACGAGAGTTTGAATTGAATAATTCAAACTCTCATTCAATTCATAGGCATGTTACATCCTATCGACTCCAGCCGGGATCGAACCCGAGACATTAGGCTTATGAAATGAGCACTTTACCTCTAAGCCACCGAATGTAACTTCTAATGAATATTTATATTATATACATATTATCAAACATTTTCAATATAAGATTTTTTTTTCTCATTTGATTTATATACAATTCCGGGGATCAAAATAGTTCTAAATATTTCCACACAACTTGTCAGAGTTCAGAGACGTTCCACTTGCTGAAATCATAGTTACATTTACAGTTAATATCTTTATTTGGGATTTGGAGCAACAAAGGCTATTATCCCTACTGAAATAAAAAATATTCCATTTTGCGCCGCTCATCAATCTTCGCGGTTAACAGCTACACATAAGATCTGCAACAATATTGATTTTATCCGTCGACATTCAAAAACCTCCTATTGGTGTAATTTGGAAAATTGGAGATTGGAGTGTGAGCTAAAGGTGTCACTTGACCGTAGTTCAAAATTATGAGGCTTGTCACCAATTGCCTTTGTTTACTTCGTAATGCGACGTTAATAATCGGTCAATTGATTAATCAAGATCAAACTCCAATTGCATTTTCTTTCTCTCTTACTAGTTTTAAGGGGGGTTCACCCACACCCATGCGACAGCTTATTTTTAAGCTTTTTTGGAGAATTTTTTTTGACGACCAGTAAAAAGATAGAACTTTAGGTTTTTTATCATTTATTTATATGTATTTAAAGAGTATTTATATAAATGTTTAGCCAAAAATATCCAATAGAATGTGAGTTATAGCGCTCTGTGAACACACCCTCCTCGAACACCTTCCTCCACTTCCGGCTGATTGACTTATTTGAAATTTTAAAAAATTAACGGCGTTTTAATCAATAAGCTCAAATGCACAGAATGGACTATACTCAATTGAAAATATCAAAAATTGGATTTTTGATAGACCTCTGAAGAAAAACTTTCGAATTTCACGGGGTTTTTTTTTTGTTATGTTTTTGTTATAAGAAATAGAAACATTTTGAATTTTGGAATGATCGTAGTCTATTTAGTCTACCCTATAAATTTGAAGTCTTTCGGTCAAACCGTTCTTGAAATATGATGGAGGAAAGCTTGAGAAATACAGTTTTGAGGAAAACGCGTTTAAAGTTTCAAGTCCAATCAAAACAATGAAAATCTTATCTTAGGGCTACGAACAGCTGCTCTTCTAACACCTGTTTCTTTATAAAGACTTCGATTTTTAAAAAATCCCTTTACCACCGTATTCTAGACATGTTAAGAAAGCAATTTATGAAGAAAAAAATTTTTTATTTTTTCCACCCATTACATGGGTGGACCCTCTTAATATTAAAATTCAGTTTGGTTCATTTCATAAATAAGACTAATATTTTGATGTTAAGTAACTATAGCGATAACTTCGAAGCGTAGCTTAAAGAATAAGGATTTCTTATAATATCTATTAAATTAAAATATTTTTAATCTAATTTTAATACGTAGGTCCATATCGTAATTAAAGAGGGCTTTTTATATTTTTTTCTTCCTTTAACAGTAGAATTATTTATATAGAGAAAAAAACAACTTTAAACCATTCCCGTCAGAAGCGATGCAGGGGGAGTTTGCCTAAATAGGAAAAAATGAGATTTTCCTTACATATAAGTAAACAAATATTATTTTCATTGAATTAAATATATGATAAGAAAAATCCCATTTTCAGCAAGTTTCAGTTTATCTCGAGACTTTAAAAAACACTGCTAAAAGAAAATAATATTTGTCTTCTGGGGAGCTGCTATTAAAAAGTGTATCGCTTATGATATCATAGAGAGAACGCTTTATAATTATTTCCGTTGTTAAAATATTTCCCATTCCTAAATATTGAATTCATTGTAAAATTTCAAAAAGAATTGTTATTCCTGTGAATTATTTAATTTTTTTAGAATAAATGTGTTTCTTGTCCCGATTTTTTTAAAAATAAATATGTTAAATGTTTCAGATTTTCAAGGAGAACATTTTTTTTCTCGCTGATATTAATCAAGGTGAGTTTCTTCGTGAGTATCACCCCAAAGAAAAAGAAAACTGAATTTTACAAGAAAGAAATTCATTCAGCAGAACCGTCTTAATTTTTTTTGCAGTGTGATACTAATGGAATTTCGTTAAAAAAAATTCTCTAACCTCTTCTCTGCGTTAATTTAAAAGGAGCTTTGAAAATTATTACAAACTGAGTATACATATTCTAAGAGACAGTAAATTATAAATTATGTACACACAAAGAAAAGAAAAAAATATTCAACGAATGCTAATGAGATAACTTCTTAGATTCGATAAAACCAAAAGCTGAAATTAATCATATTTATTACATGATGGGATTTCTTTTATACGTAAGCAATTGTTTTTATTCTTTAGTTAATTACTAGTTAAACAGACTCCTTCATGAGTTTGATACTTCCTATAAAGATTGTAGACAGAATCTAACATTAAAATGTTCACATTTCAGAAATGGCATTTTTAAAGCTGGATGTAAAAGTTGTATTCCAAATATAAGTTAGATATTTTTAATAGTTTCAAAGTATTTGTTTTAGAATTATGTGATGTCCGAAATCTGTTCATTCAAGTTCAAGAGAAACTCCACAAGCACATTATTTAATCACAGTTTAATTTTAATATACAAATCTGAAAATATTGAAAATGTTTCAGATATATATTCATACGTAAAAATATTTAAGAAATATGCAGGAAGCATGAGATAAAGAATAAAATGAAATACGTTTTAGAGGACATAGTTTTGGTCCGAGAAAAAAAGTGTAGTCAGATGCACTAGAAATAGACATGTATAACATAAAACATCTTTTTAATTTTAATTTCAGACAAATTTTATAAATACACACCGAAAAATTAAAAGATAGAAAATAATTATCGTTAAAATCCTTTTCCTTAGTTAAATTTGCATCACAATACGCTTATCTATTTTTCTACAAGACAATTTTGTACTATGTACATTTTAAAATCCAACCTGCCAATTGATCGGGAAATATATAGCACTTAAACTAAATGTGATTGAACGGTAACAAGTACGTCTCTCAGTGGCTTATTTCAGAATAAGAAGCCTGGGCCAGCTTGAATTTTAAAAAAAGCGAATTTAAAACCTGAATTGTTCAGTGCCGGCATACAGTAAAGAAAAATTATTAAGTAAGAGAAAAAATCAATACATATTTATTAAGTAAACTGCAATTATATCGATATAGATTTAAACAGGCATAAGAAGTGTAAACACAGAAGCTTAATATCTTAAACGAATTTCAGTAGTTACAATAGTTTTAAATCTCAGCTTCATTTGACTATTTAAGCAAGTACTATAATAGTATTTAAAACCTTTTAGTTAAGCAAGCACAATTATATTTTGAATTAGATAGTTTTAATTAAAAGCTAATAATGTGAAATTGTATGATTCAAGACAACATGCATTGTGAGCATCTCATTAGTAGCTGGAAGCACAAAATTGTACACTCTGACGATAGAAAACACAAGTTGATTGATTCATTGCGTAAAAAAAAATTTAAGAAATTAACATATAAATTTAAATATTCATACAATTTAACCCAGCTAAAATTAATATATATTATGCGTTCAACTTAAGTTGAAACACTCAACGAGGTTGTAATTTTTTGTAGTTTGTAAATAGAACTTCCTATTTAATTTCAACCTTCTCTGCAAAAAAAATTATTGATAATACTTTACAAGTTAAATGAAATTTTTAGCTTCTTTTAATAATGTAAGAATAATTGTTTCACTGATCGTGTAGAGTGAAAGAAACTTAAGTGTAGTCAGTTATGGCTAATCAATCAATTTACAGTTATTCGTTAAATATGTTCCTCTAAAGCTCGTGTTATTTACTAAGCAACCTATTTAACCAAACTGTCCTTTTAAATTTTCTAGAATACAATTTACAATGGATTTGAACATATGATTTTCCAGAAATTTGAACTTTATTTCATTAGTTTTCATACGTATTCATTTTTCAAGAAGATTTTATTGCTATATATTCATGGAGGAAGCCAACTATATATATATATAAGAAAGATTTCTAAAAATTCTTTAGAGATAAAAAGCATTTTTTTTTTTGTCGAAGAAGCTCTTCCCTGGTGTCTAAATTGTCAATTTTGTATGAATTAAAATATTTTTATGTTATTTAGAGTTTATTTTTGAGATATTGGACAGTCAAATAAGATAAGAAAAGTACTTTTTCATTTGCTTAAAAATAGAAATATGTTTTACTAAAGTTATAATAATTATTGTTTCTATAAACATGTATGTATAATAAATTAATGTAAATGTAATTTTTTTGCGCTTTTATCACATTCAGAAAATATGTTTGAGATATATAAATGTTTAGCTATAAAATGTATGTGGATATCATATAAACATTTTCTCTAGAAAATTTTTTCATTGTTTATTATAATATGCATTTATTTTATTTTGATTTTGATAGTAAAATAAATTTAACATAAGATTTTCATTATTTTTAAAAATTTATGAGAGCAGTAGAATGAAATATAAAAAACTGAAATAACATATATTAATATGATCGTTTTTAAAACATTATTTAATCCTCTAACAAAGTGGTTTGATTTTTAGAGCTGTTTATCTGAATACTTTTAGCAGTACTCAACCTAAGTATTTTCATGACGATTCTTTTATGGTTTGATATTTCCAAAAAGTATTACTTACAAAATATTTCACATAAACTATACGAAACTTGATAAGAAAGTGATTTATTTTGATATATTGTACAAGAATAATATAGTAGAATTTAAAAAAAACCCGATATTTTATTATATCTTTTTACAAATACTTTTTGATAGTTAAAGAACAATAAGTTTATGATTTCTATACTTCATGACATTTACTACAAAATGCATTGTGCAAATAAATTAGTTACCCTAGGAAAAAAGAAAAGAAATTGGGATGCTGTTTATTTAAATATAAGTGTGATCCTTTTCGGAATGAATTCTAACAATTCTAGTACGAAGAAATAATTACTATTCAAGACACAGTAAAAGTACTTAAAAATACATTAAAATTTTTCTGCCAATGTATAATACTTCATTTTTTGTAATCTAGAAGTTGCCATGTTCTTAATTGGAATGGTGATCCATTATTGTTTCTGTCATGCATATAAAATTCATGATGCACAAATATGACCCTTTGAAATATGAGGAAAACCAAAAAATTTTCCATCAGTTCTTTGACTATTATAAAAAACATTAAAACGCAAATACATCGATGAAAATCAAATGATGTCTGAATAAAATGTAGTCAAACATATTGCTTCTCAAAAATGCACGAAATTGGTATTTTGTTATTAATAGAAATTTTTTTTACTAATATGCCGGTGGTATATTTTACCAGTGTAATTTTTCCATGCTATATATCACAATGTATTTATTTTTGCTTGTGCATTGCAATTGCAATATTGTGTATAAACTGTTGATTATGCCATATAGTTCTAAATGTGTGAAAATGTTTATAATCCTTATCTGTCATTACATAGCTTATGATATTGTAACCGGTTTCTGCAATGTGTTAAAGGAGTAAAATAAATTTTAAATTTCTAAAATTGTCGTTTTTTATGCTTATATGAACAAAGTACAAAATACAATATGTTGCTCTATAAAGATAGCATAACCCAGAGGTGGGGAACACATGGCTTTGAGGCCGCACACGCCCTCCACGAGTTTCTTGTGTGGCATTCATAAAAACTAACACTTGTATTAATCAATATTTAATTATATAGAATACAGGAATTTTATAGATTTACACAATATAAATTTTTATATATTTACAACTTAGATTATAACGCACTGTGTTGATCCACCGTACAACTGCAAGGCTTGTTGGCTATCAGCAGGACATGTTTTGATATAAGTTTTAACTTTACGACAAAATTAAAACTTTTATCAAGAACAAAGAGAACTATGTAATCTATCATTTTGGAGAAAAATTGCATTTTTGTCTGAAATCATGACAAAACAAAACAATTTAAATATCTACTTGCAAGGTAAAACGAAGTATATGTATGAAACGTGGTAAAAAAAAAGATCCAAGTGCTTAGAAAAATTTAACATTTTTCAAATCATTGCTCTCTCGTTGGAATATATCAGTAGAACACTTCCCAGAGCCAGCAAAAATGTTGAATGAGCAGAAATGTTAAAATAAAATATTCGATGAATATGTAAGCATCTTGGATTCTTTAACAGGAGATTTCAAATATTTTCAGATCTTGACGAGCTCTCTCTGTTATGAAACTGGTATTCGAACTACATTTAGTAGACATATCCACCACTCCTGCAGAACAACAAATTGAGTTACTTGAGTTGGGGGAAGATAGTATACTCAAAGCCCTTTTTGATGTTATAATAGATTCAATAGATATCTGGAAAAATTCTGTTGAATATCCATGCATATGAGAGCATGCTTGCTGCTTACTTTCCTGCTTTGGAAGTACTACTAATGCGAGTCAATATTTTCTCTCATGACAAAAATTAAAACTAGTTTAAGACACAAAGCATAGATACTCATTTAAAGGATCAATTAAGGCTTCACATTACAAAACTGGATCCAAATATTCAATTATTTTCAAGTAAGAAACAAATGCAAATATCCCCCTAACTTAAATTTTCTATCGGATTTTTAAATTATTTTAGGAATTGTCCAGTTACTTATAATTTAATACTATTATTTTTCTATTGTATTTCTTTATAATGTTAAAATTATTTAAAAATACTTCTACTTTATATTTTTTATTTGAAGTAGTAATTAAATATGCATTTGTTTAAATTAAAATTTAAAAAATAGATGAATATTTATATGTATACATATGTGTTTACATAAAATACCAACAGTGAAATATAAAACATTACAGCAGTGCCTATATGAATTTAATAATTTTGTAAAAAAATAATTAATGATTAATGTTATAACAAGTTTTTACTCTCATGTGAATACAAAAATATTTTATTTTGTAACTTTTTATGTCAAATAATAAATAAAAATTTTATTTTATAATAATAATATACGATTTACCAAATTGTTGAAACTACAAAAAACTATAATAATTTCATAAGGTGCATTTATAGGTGCATCATCCTATGCGGCTTCTTTTATTACTACCTAATTTACATGAAGCCTTTAATTGTAAAAAGGTTTTCCCACCCCATAACCTATTAAAAAACTGATGTTAATGATCGGCGTGATAGTTAATCTTTAAGAAATAATACAGGCGGATTTGCTAAGTTGATATTTCATATTCACATTCACAAAATGGTCCAAGTCCAGTCTGAAATTCATTCCCTCCACAAAGATGAAATGATTCTGACTTGGCGAAAGCCTCCCACTCACCACTGGTACGCAGCTAAGAGTCCTGGTCTATCTTTGCAGTGCATTACAGTGATTCCCAAAGTGGTCTATATAGACCCCCAGGGGTCTATGACGATCTGCAAGGGGTCCACGACAGCAAAAAAATATTTTGGGGGCCCATGAGGTGTAAAGGAGGGGGGGGGGGTCTACGATAGTGGCTCTCATCAAACCAGATCGAGACTAAAATTAAAAGGAAATTTTATCAAATGGAAACTAGATTTACCTATATATTTAACAGATTTATTTACTAAATACAATGAGATTAATTTTCAGTTACAAGGCGACAGCATAAATTTTATTAAAACAAGGACCACATTTCACACAGTCTTTCTTACCAGAATAAGGCTAAAGGAACATAATTTTGGACGCCACCAACATTTAAATGCCCTTTTTTTAGATTTTAAAACTAGGTTTGAGAATGTTTTGACTACCGTAGTACCACAGTAGACAATGAATTCATATGGTCATTTTGAAAAAAAAAATGTCGGATTATAAGAATTAAGCTCTAGGAATATGCACTAAAGAAGATCTTAAAGTAAAGTTTAGAAACGATGTCAACAATTTTAGCTTTAAAAAGATATACCTGTTATTTATTCCACATTATAGAATATCTTGAGAAATTTTTAATTGTTTTCCCGATTGAGAAGGAGTTTCAGTGCGCTTGCCAATCTCCAAAACAAAAAAAGAAAGAAGAAAATACAGCACATTATATTAACCGAGGAGATATATTTAGTGTTAAAACCTGATAAGATTGATGCCAAATGTTAAAATTTATTATTGCATCCCCAGATTCCTCCCTCCCTCTAAGAGTTTTTGTTTGGTGCTCTCAGTTATTTTATGCATTAATTAAATTTTAATTTAATTAACTAATTAAATTAATTAAAAGTGTTTTCTTAAGTTTTAAACTCTTCTATACTTCACTACAGTTAAAAATTTTAATCTTTTAAAGTAAATAGCTCTATACCAGCTGTCAAAAACACATTTAAATTGATAAATTTGCACAAATTTAATGTTAGGTATAAGTAGGGGGTCTACCCCAAACTAAAAATCATGTCAAGGGGTCTATGAGGCTAAAAAGTTTGGGAACCTATGGTGCATTAGATCCAGGGTTCTTCAAACAGTCTTGGCGCGCTTTAGAAGCGGTCACCTGCGTGGTATGACCTTTGTGCAGCGGGTAAAGTCTTTCCTTACCTGTCCCTGCTCTCTCCCTGCTTCTCCTGCTCATCTTCTGGACTGCTGGAGCATTTCCCTGGGACAGTTTTCTGGAGATCAAGACCTGCTTGATCACATTCTTATGCAGAAACGTCAAATGGCGTACGCTTTCCTGCTCCAAGGGGATTTGAAACAACAACACTTTCACAAATCCACTATATTCCTTTAACCCCTTAAGGCGATATGGTACCCTAAAAAACATTAAACTGTCGAAAAATCTTTTTATTGACTTATTTGATACCCCGAATCTTTATAAATATGCCTGCAAAATTTCAAAGATTTACCTGCATTTTTCATTAAGTAATGGAGCAATGTTTGATGCTAAACAGCAACTACCAAGCCTACATTTCAGATTATCTGCTAGAAAAGATCCAGATAAAAATGAATTAATTATTTTTCTAATGCGCATCAATGAGATTGACATTATACATGCAGTAATAAATCATTTTAAGAAAGAATTCTGCAATTCATGCAAAAATTCTAGTTTGTGATTATTTACTGAAGATCAAATGGATTTGATCAAGATTTAAAAGGTGTGCGTGCTTTTTATGATATTATTATGAATTAAATTAAAACTTCAAAACGGATTCTCCCAAAGCACAAATACTAAATCTCATTTTGATAACTCAGATAATTAAAAATCTAATTCGCAAGAATAGAAAAACTGTCCCCTTTTTATATATATGTTTTTGGTGATATATATATATATATATCCCATGTGTGCGAGATTCAACACTTTTATTATTAAAATATTTTAAGACATTTATTTAAACAAATGCACACATACAGTTCTTAGATTTTGATGTATTTTATCTATAAATTGTTATTTGATTTTGCTTTTATTCACGTACAATATTTAACATGCGAAGGCTTTTAAAATCATGGAAATAAAAAATAAAGACATAAACATTTTTTGTACATGTTGTGCATTAGCTCTGAGCATGGAATTAGCTCTGAAGTGTGTGTATTTTTTTAAAATAATTATTAAGATAAAGTTTTATGAAATATTGATCTTTCATTCGTTTTTTTCTATATATTCATTATGACAGTATACTGTTTAATTGTTCTACATTTGTGCAATTCTTTATGGTAAGTAGTTTTAAATAAGCTAATTAACATTTCATAAAAGTTTCAGACTATTCGATGAATATTACATCATGCTATTCATGGAATGAAAACTTCAAACTCATATTTCTCCACGTTGAATTTTTGTACATATACTGTTATTCAAAACCCTAAGGCTTTTTTGATAACTGAACCATGGGTTTGAAATTTTTTATGCATGTTCTGAAATGCATGTTTTGTAAAACTGTGCATCTAATTAGCTCTAACATGTTTAGTACTTTTTCTAAAAAATTTCAAAATCAAAATTAATGCGGTTTTTTTTGAATTTTTGGAAGTTTAATTGTAAAAAAATTAATAAAAAATTAAAGAGCAGCATCAGAAAAAAATCCATGCACAGTTTTATGTAATATATTATAAGGTACTTGGAAAAAAAAATTTGAAAGAAAAGAGACATATTTAAAAACGCCTTAGGGATTTAAAAAATACTTAAAAAAGCTAAAAATATTTAAATTTTACTAACATTTTGCAACAAATTAAAAAAATTTTGTATGGAATTATTATTAAATATTAACCTTTATGAAATACAATTAAAACCAAATATCAAATATTAAAAGTAAAAAAAAATTGTGAAGATGGTACCATATTGCAAACATTTTTTTTTTACCCAAAATTCTTCAAAAAGGCACATTTCTTATAGTTTATAACTAAACTAAAAAAAAAAAAAAATTCCCACCTTCCTCACAAGGAAAAAAAACGCCGGACGAGGAGCATTTCAGTAACACAGACAAGCTGCATCGTCTTTTCAAAGTACTAGCACTAAATAATGCACTATAAGAGTTAAAAATAAGGGCAAATCGAATAAAGAAAGAAATTATCAATGTCCGTACAGTGTACTGCTTAAGGGTCAAAACGATAATGGCTACTAACAGACTTTCATTCAACTATATAATGATTGCGAAAAAAATGTAACACTTGAATTATAAATTCAGTAATTTTGTCTGAATGGAAGCAAAAATTGAAAGTTCTTTTGGAATTAAGGATTAAAGTACACTACTATGTGGCTTCAGAATTCAGTGAATCCTCATTTTTGTGTGTGAAGCATATTTTACTTCAAAAGAAAACTTAATTACAGACAAGTAAGGGAAAAACATTCTACTTGTGTATTGTGCTAAAATTTTTAAAAAATTAATTTAAAAAAAAACTTTTTAAGTCGTTTTCTTATAACTGTTAGCTTATTTAATTCTTTCTGAACATTAAGTACCCCTCCCTACATAATATGCTTTTCACTTTTGAACGTTTAATGTAAGCTTTGAGCAAAGATCCCTTTAAATATTAATATCTTCAAAGCATTTTAACTAGTAATTAACTCCCCGTAAGTTTGATATTTCTTAAACCTTTCTGCAAACATAATACTTCTTAAAAATTGCAGAAAAATATGAGAAAAAAAGTATCAATAATGTAAAAGATAGCAATGGATGTTTCAAGAAATTTAAACAAAGTTTAGAACATTTATGGAAAATTGTAAAATACCTTAAAAATTTCTTAGAAAATTATTTATTTTCAAAACATGAAAGAATAGAAATGATAAAGAAGAATTTCAGTTTGAGATAGAGAAAAAATATTCAACAAAAATATAATTCCAGGAAGCTATGAATCTCTCTTTCTCGTACAAAACTACATTTATATTCGTGTTCATTGCTTTTGGCTTTCTTAGTTGAATTTTTTTAATTGAAGACTATCATTAATAATTTCTATTAACTTTTCTGATTGCAATTACTGAACAAAATATATGTGTTTAGCTGTATAACCTGTCTAGAATGCCATTGGAGCCAACCTCCAACACAGATGATTATCTTCGATTACATTTATCTTACAATGACAGCAGGAATTATGGCATCATTTTAAAACGAAGATCAACGAGAACTCTATATCTTTTTAAGTGATTGCTTGATGAGTTGTGAGTAACTAAAATTTATTTCTTCCACTGCTTATACAATCCTTTGGTGCAGTTCGGTTACATTTTCAATTGGTTTAAAAGAAGTTAGAAGGTAAACATTTAATTCATTAAAGTATTGCAAAAATGTTTTTCATTTTATTTTTAAGTTAACTATTTAATTTGAGTCAAGCAATTAATGTTAATTTTTTTAAACGAAGTCGTTTTGCTAAAAAAAATTGACCATGGTTGTTATGGATATAAAAGTAGTAAGTGTTGTACCATTTTAGAATTTAACAAAATGAGTTATCTTTTGAAGTAATTTGCCTAGGGTAGTATGTAATATTTTTCTTTTTATGGAGAGTTAAAGTTAAGGGATTTCTTAAACTAAGTTAATTTTAACCAAATCAGCAAAGTATTTTGCTCAATTTGTGGCTGGGATTAAAAGCATGGCTAAGAAGGATCACGTTAGTGAAAAAAATAACTGAAAAATTGTGAAATATGGGGTAACAGTACCTAATGATATGATGGAGGATGTCAAAAGAGGTGTTTTTAAAACGATGTTTCGCAAATAAAAAAAATTGGCAGTTATAGAGACTGCCGATAGAAGTGAAAACTTAGAACTTTTAGTATTAAAATTTGAAATTTCATAATGTTTGAATTAAAATTATCAACATCAATCTGGTTTTCACATCCATTGACACTCCGAGCAACAACAAAATGCACATGCTTATATGGTTTTTTATTATTCAAATATATTACGGGCTGTACAAGATCATGAAAAAATATAAATACAATTCAATTGAAATAACAGTTAATATAAAATCATATTATTTATGGATAGCATTTGTATTTTCTTAAATTTCAATGTACTCTATTTTTAACATTATTTTAATTGTTTGCATCATTGTCATCATTAATTTCAACAATACCTAGACTTTTTGTACTTTCAATTATTTCATTTTGTTCTAAAAAAGATACAACAGGCTTATGGTAACTAAAGTAAGAAAGGAAAATGTTTGATTCAAATTTATCTACGTATCCCTGTAAAAACCACATCGATCCTCGTTTTATATTTTGTAGTACTGAGTTTTCGATCATTGGACATATTTAAATTAAGTGTTTCATTTAGAAAATCAATTTGTGGTAGATTTTTATCATCTGCAAAGTTAATATTGAAGTCTCCACTTAAAATCTTCGGTACATTATCATATATTTTTCGCCAAATCTTTTTTCCAGTATTTCAGAATCTCCTTTTCTATAAATCATCAAATTTTCGAATAAAAATTGTTGTATCTGTCTCATAGATTTTTTAGGAGAAACATAAACGACAACCATTAATATGTATTGCCCATTCTCGGAATCGCAACGAGCAATGCACAGTATATACACATTGAACTTTTCAATAAATCCATTGAATTTCACTTATAACATATACACAGCACTATACGTCAGCTGTATAGCTACAGATATACTGCTATAAGCATGTCGGTGACGCGAACGCACGAGATTTCAACCATCCAAAAAGTGTCTAAGGCGAACAGCACACTGCGCGTGCGTCAGTCAGAGCATGTCGGTGACGTGAACCCATAAGATTTTCCCCATCCAAAAAGTCCCCAACGCCGCTAAAGAAGTTTTCACTTCAAAAAACAAGTGTTTCCCCATTTTTTAATCTTAATTTAATGGGTCATCTTTCAAAAATTTGCCAGGGGTTATGTGTAATATTTTTCTTCTCTGGAGAGTCAATTATTTTCTCAAACCCAAAATCAAACAAATTACGATTATTGTAACTAAACCAGCAAAGTTTTTTTGCCGGTTAATAGCATGGATATGTAAGAGGAATAAAGAATTTATGTCTCTTCTTCCCTGTGACTCGGCTAGAGGTGTGGAAGGAATTAAATGATCAGACGACGTGATGAACTTCAATTATTTTATTTATCACTATAATCAACTCAGACACAAATAACACTCTAAATAAGATAACTTAAATCAGTAATAGAACGGGAGAGAGACGAGATTGCGTTGGGGAGAATATATTCAATCATGCAGCTCTACCTTTAATATAACTTTATACACAGAGCTTACGTAGTTCCGCACTATTAGTTTAACTTTCTAAAGATCGACTTGATTTAAGATCACAGTACCTGAACTCTTGCAGTCTTCTATCTGTTTTGAACTGACTTAAGCACTTCCCGCTAGCTATTCTAATCACTTTTTTAATATTCCAACTTTTGACTTTTTACTTTGCTTACGTATACGTTTCACTTCCAATTTACTTCACTTCTAATCTATTCACAATTAACTAACTCTCAATCTCGCGCGAATAAAGAATATATATATTAAATTTAATTTGCATATTACGCTTTCTGCCTTTCGGTGAAGATTGGTTGAAAATGCTGGTCCAAAAGAATACCTCAGAGGTTAATGAAAGAATGCGTATAGATCCGTCATAGAGGACATCAGTGAAAAACTCACTAAAAAACTGCGAAATTTGTGGTCACAGTACCTAATGATGTGATGAAAAGTGTAAATCTACCACATTTTCAAAAATAGGCTAGTCATCATTTAACCAAGTGATATGGGAATTTTTTTTATTTTTCCCCAAAATTGATATAGAGCTCCGTTTTTTCACCCAGTGCTCTCTTGAGATTTGGGACACCCTACATAGATTAGATGTATAAGATTAAGATTTAGACATTCTTTCTAATGTATTGGGATTATTTTTTAATTCCTACTTTGTAAAGCCAATAGTGCACAAATTCTACTTTTTCATTCGAGAAAAATACTTCGTTTCCTAACACTTCTATGAGGAGTCTAAACAAATGAGAGAGAGATAGTCTGAAGGTGCTTTGTTCTGACTGTAAGGAGGATGTTCGAATGTTGTCCAGTGCAGCTACTTTGATTTTTCTTATGTTACACCAGTTGTGAAGAGCCTTGGATTATTCTGGATATGGAGAATATTGCGGATTGCAGTGGAACATCTTTTGGATGTATATGCTATTTTATACTTCTCAAAAAGTTTCCAGGAGTATGCTACATAATTTGTACGTCGGTCAAGAAGAAATTCGTCTTACGCAATATCCAAAGGGAAAAAAAACTATAAAGGACATTTTTTCCAAAAGATAAGTTTTTACTTTTAAGACTACATGGTACCCCAAAAAATCATCAAACTATCGAAATTTTTTATTGGCTTATATGATACCTCGAATCCTCATAAACATGCCTGCAAAATTTCAAAGCTTTACCTGTATTTTTTATTAAGTTCTGGAACAATTTTTGATAACTAAACAAATCTGCCACGTAGATTTTTCAGATATTTTGCTAGAAAAGTGACTGAAAAAAATGAATTAATTATTTTTCTACCGCGTGCAAATCAGACTAAGATATGAAGAATTACATATGCAGTAACAAATCATTTCAAGAAAGAATTGTGCAATTCATGCAAAAATTCTAGATTATGTAGTGTTTATTGGGGGGGGGGGAGAGCAAATGGATTTGGTCAAGATTTAAAAGTTGTGCGTGCTTTATATGATATAATCATGAATGAAATTAAAACTCCCAAACCACAAATACTAAATTTCATTTTGATAACTCAGATAAATGAAAATATAATTCGCAAAAGAACAGCAAAACTCTCCCATTTTTATATATTTGTTTTCGGTGATATTTATATATTCCATGTATGTGAAATTTAACACAATTATTATTAAAATATTTTAAGATATTCATTTACACAAATGCACAGATGCAATTCTTTGATTTTGATATATTTTACCTATAAATTGTTATTTAATTTTGCTTTCATTCGTGTACAATATTTAACACGCGAAGGCTTTTAAAATCATGGAAATAAAAAAATAAAGGTATAAGCATCTTTAGTACACGTTGAGCATGTGGAATTAGCTCTGAGATGTGTGTATTTTATTTTTTTTAATAATTATTAAGGTAAAGTTTTATGGAATATTGATGTTTCATTTGTTTTCTTCTATATAATCATTTTGTCAGTATACTGTTTAATTGTTCCACATTTTTGCAATTTCTTATGGTAAAGAGTTTTAACATTTAATAAAAGTTTCAGACTGATGAATATTATATTATGCTATTCTTGGAATAAAAACTTCAAACTGATATTTCTCCATGTTGAATTTTTGATCATATACTAGCATTCAAAACCCTAAGGCTTTTTTGATAATTGAAGTAGGGATGTGAAATTTTTTCTAAAACGCATATTTTATGAAACTGTGGCTAAGCTCTGTGGCTGAAGCTTTAAGATAAGTAGTAATTTTTTTTAAAAAATTCCAAATCAAAATTGTTGCTTTTTCGAGAATTTTTGCATGTTTCACAACGAAAAATTGAATATAAAATTGATGAGTAGCACCATAAAAAACTATCCACAGTTTTATGTAGTATTTTATGAGGTACTTTGAAAAAAAATTTTGAAAGAAAATATACATATTTAAAAAAGCTTCAAAGATTTAAGAAATGTTAAAAAATCTTCAAAAAACTTAAATTCTACAAACATTTTGCAACAAATTTGAATTTAAGACAAACAGTAAGCAGAAGTCTAGAAGAAAAGACCCTTAATACCTGGATAGTCCAGTCATATTAGGGTTTCGCTGCGGAATGAGAGATAATAAGCTGAAAACTCGTATATACCTTTATTTTGGCATTCTAAAAGTTGTCTCAAAAGTCTCATAAAATCTCGTGTCCGCGTCTTAAGATATTCAAGGTCAAAGGTAAAAAAATTCGGTTTTTTGCAAATATCTCGTTTTCTATGGCTTTAATGTTATTTACATTTATTATAAATATTGTAGAGAATAAAATTTTCTATAGCTTCAATTGAAACAATTTTTTATACATCAAACCGTTTTTGAGATAGAGGGCGCTGAACGCTGAACGCTTAGCGCTTAGTTATCTACAGCAGAATGCAAGGTCGACCGTTAGTCACATGATATAATACGCTGTATATAGTCTACTAGCTGTTACCCGCCCGCTTCGCTGGGTATTTCATGATGTTTTATAAATTTTTACTGCTTATATATATGTATAAATAATTGATATCTAAGCCCTAGCATTAAGAATTCGATTGAATTGAAAAATATACTTATACCTGTAACTGTCATCTGTTGATAAAAAAAAAGGGCAGAACTCATCTAATTTGTATTTTCTAAAAATCTCTAAAATTGAAGCATAGAATGATGTTTGCTCTTTCGTAACTCAAAAACCAAGTGGATTCCCGCAAAACCAATTTTCGGTGGATCTCTACTCCGTAAATTGAACATGCAAGCCAAATTTCAAGTCTAAATCTAACAGAAAAAAGCAAAAGTTTTACTATAAATATCCCCATAATCCCGTTGAGAGCCGTTTTCCAAAATTACTGCTCTTAGCGGATTTCAATTCAACAAAAGAAAAATGCAAACCAAATTTCATTATTATAGTCCTTGTAGCTCGAAAAAAGTAATTTTTTTTTGTCAATACGTCCCAGTAAACCCCTGCAACCCCCAGAACTTGATTTGCTTAAAATTTATTCTTAGTGGATCCCTATTCAACAAAAGAAACATGCTTAACAAATTTCAGTATATGGGTCTAACAATTAAAAACAGGAATTTTTTTCTGTAACTCCTCTTGACCCCTCGCAAACCTCTTTGGGGGTCAATTTTCATTTTACTCTTTGTTAGAGGAACTCTATTTCAGGAAAGGAACATGCCTACCAATTTTCAAGCAGGATGATCAAGTAGTTTAAAAATGGAAATATTTATCGATTACGCCTCTTAATCTCCCGAAATTAAACTTAGTAGTTGATATTCGCGAAACCCATTTTGTAGCGGTTCTCTACTTTACGAAAGGAATCTGCTTATCAAATTTCAAGACTGTACGTCTAACAGTTTAAAAATGGGGATAATTGTCTATAACGCCACTTGAGCCCCCGCAACGCCACTTCTGGGTCTGTTTTCATAAAACCCATTTTGTAGGGGAATTGCACTCTATGAAAGGAATCTGCTTAGCAAAATTTGAAGACTGTGCGTCCAATTAATTAAAAATGCAAAAAAATTATCAATAAAGCCCCTTGAACCCCTGCAACACCACCTAGGGGTCGATTTTCACAAAACACATTTTGCAGTGTATTTCTATCCTATGAGAGGAATCTGCTAACCAAATTTCAAGACTGTGAGTCTAATAGTTTAAAAAAAGAAATAATTATTTATATCTGCCCTTAACTCCCCGCAACACCCCTTGGGGGTCAATTTTCTCCAAACCCGTTTTGTAGCGGATATTTACTCCATGAAAGAAACATTCCTACGAATTTTCAAGCAGGTAGGTCAAATAGTTTAAAAACTAAAATATTTATTTCTTACGCCACTTATTCCCCTGCAACGCCACTTAGAGGTCTGTTTTCACAAAACCTTCTTATAGCTGATCTCTACTCTATGAAAGAAATCTCTTTATCAAATATAAAGACTGTGCGTCTAATAGTTTAAAAATGGAAATAATTATCTATAACGTCCCTTAAGTCCCCTCAACGCCACTTGGGGGCAATTATCACGAAACCCATTTTTAGCGTATCTCTACCCTATGAGAGGAATCTGCTTACTAAGTTTCAAGACTGTACGTCTAATAACTTAAAAATAGGAATTTATAACGCCCTTTAAACCCCTCGCCCCCGCAACACCCCTTGGGGGTCAATTTTCCCAAAACCCATTTTGTAGCGGATATTTACTCCAGGAAAGAAACTTACCTACCAATTTTCAAGCAGGTAGGTGAAGTAGTTTAAAAACGGATATATTTATCTATTACGCCCCTTAATCCCCCGCAACGCCACTTAGAAGTCTGTTTTCACAAAACCCGTTTTGTAACTGATCATTATTCTACGAAAGGAATCTATATATCAAATTTAAAGACAGTGCGTCAAATAGTTTAAAAATGGAAATAATTATCTATAACGCCCCCTAAGCCCCTGCAACGCCACTTAGGGGTCGATTTTCACCAAACTCATTTTGTAGCGGATCTCTACTCTCTGAAAGGAACCTGCTTACCCAATTTTAAGATTGTACATCAAGTAGTTTAAACATAGAAACCATTATTTATAACGCCCCTTAACCCCCCGTAACGCCCCTTGCGTTTCGAATTTCGGAAAATCCTTTCTTAGCTGATGTCTACTCTATCAAAGGAACATGTCTACCAAATTTCAAGTCTGTAGGTTGAATAGTTCCAGAGATTTCGTGATTAGTCAGTCAGTCAGTGAGCGAGTCGCTTTTCTCCTTTATATATATAGATTAACCTTAAAAATATACATAGTTATGAACATTTGGCTTTTTTATTAATTATTATTTTACATTTAGTAATAGATTTCATTAAACAAGTATATGTTTCTTTTATAACTAACTTTTGAACTACAGTGTTCGTGTAGTTCAAAAGTTGTTGACAGATAAATTTAAAGTATTCTTTAATTATATTCTATTATTATATAAACTAGTTACATTTAAAGTAGAAAAAAATAAAGTAAGTAATTTTTAATTATATTTTTACTTAAAAAAAATATCGTTTTATATAATTATTACAATTGAAATTCGGATGTAAAGAAGTTTTACAAAAATTTTAATTATAAGACGAACATGAATGTTAATTTTTCACCTCTTATTTTTCATTGTCTTTCGATCACTCAAAAATTTGCAATTCATTCTCATTATTTTCGTTGTCAATGATATTTTTCTCCAAATCTTGAAGGATTTTGGAATCAAAAGTACAATCTTCATCGAGATCGCTCTCATATCGTAAATCATTGAAGTAAGCTTGCGCATTACACTGGCCACAAGCTGAAGAATGTTGCAACTCCGATTTCCTACATCCACAGCGTGAACCACTACCATTTTTGCAGTTGCAAAATATGGTATTGAGTAATTCACCTGGAGCAGGCGGTTATATTGTCGTAATCGGTTCTAAGAATTCATTCCGCAGAATCCAACCCCATTCCTGGGGTTCTAAATCATTCCCTAGCCAAGTTTGAACTTGATAATATACACGGCTAATGCGTTGTTGAGCCGCTGCACTTGTTGGTGGAAGATTGGATGACTGTACGGGTTTGTTGAGCTTTGTTGACTTGATGAATTGAGTATATATATATATATATATATATATATATATATCGTGGATTATCAATACTGTTCTCAGATTTTGGAGCATTGTATATCTCCAACAAGACTCGTAATCCATTTTCATGTAATGTTTGTACAGGACAGTTTTCTTCTTGGAATACTTGAGCTAGTTGATCCAAGTTCGGAAGATTCTCTAATATTCTAATGAAAGTTTTTTTTCCTTTTTTAAAAAATGCAGATGTTGTATCACAGCCACTAAATGCGTGCAAAAAGAAAATGTGCTTTTTAAAATGAGGATATTTATCAAAACTTTTGGAAGAGTATATTTGAGTTTTAACATTCCCTTTGCCAACTTTTTTAAAGAACACTTCTTTTTGATGCGCTTGAGTACGTCCAATTGAAATGACGAGCAAATCAATATCTTCTCCTACTATGACGGCAGTCCTGTGATGTTCCGATTCTCCAATAACTGTTTCTACGATCTGAACATCTGCATCATCTTTGGCCTGTTTTATCGTGATATCAACAGATTCTAATTTCCCAATCAACATGTTAATAAAATTGTTTTTATTACATCGATTTGACAAAAATTTCTCTTGGCTAATTGATACTATCATTGTTTCGTCGAAACAAACATCATTCGATTTTGATAAAGCAGCAGTTCTTAGCTGTTCCATTGCTTGTATGTTTTTGCTATAGTCTGAGTATCCATCAAATACAACTACAATTTCAGAACCATAATGTTTTTGTAAATATTTTACGTATTTATCTAAAATTATTGAAAAAGTATCGTCTTTACTTCATACTGCGCGATGCAGAAGAAACCCACCATTGATAATGTATGTTACATTATTTTCATCGAAGTCGAAATCGACAGAAGTCATATTGTCATATAATGTCGCTTTCGTGGTTTTTCACATGCCATAATTATCAAATAAAGGAGATGGATATGGACTTAGTTCATATTGAAGATATTCTTGAACATTACATTCAAACTGTTTGCTTTCAGTTATCCTTTGGAAGAGTAGCAATAAATCAATTGAAACTCTACAACCGTTAATTTTGACATATTTGTTGACAATCGAAAGCGATAAAACCTTATCGGATCGTTTTAACTTTATTTCATTAAATTTTAAACCAGTTATCTTTACCATTGATTCTAATCCGATTTCATAGGCTTTGTGCCAATTAATTTGATCATTTCCAACCATTACAGAAGCTAAAGATACCAATTGTTGCGTATTTAGAAAGGGATTATGAAGTGTAAACAATTAAACTAGTTTACTTACATCAGTATTATCTCTTTTGAATCCTTAGCATTAACGTGCTGTTCAGTAGAGTTTAAAGAAATGGTATAAGACTTCACCATCTCCTCGCAAATTGTATTTGTAGCGTACATAGCAAACGCCAATTTACATAAAACACTTTCTTGCGTACTTCGACCGCGAGATACTACCCCTTCTGTCTTCATAGATTTCATTAGACTTTGTTCGATAAACATATCTGTCCATGTACCAGAATTAAATTTCTCTGTTCGTTTCATGGTGAAGAATCCATTTTTAAAGTTCTTAAAAGTCTGTCTATCCATTGTATTTTACAAATCGATCATATCTTGAAGATATAAATGTGCAGACGTCGCATGACCACTAGCAGGAAAATACAGCAGCATTCTTTGTACAGCATTAAGATGTTCTTTGAAAAGTCCCAGTCTTTCAGCGCGAATGAAATCAAGTGCTATCGATACGATTTCGAAATATTGTCCCCATAATTTTGCTGTAGGACATCGAGCTTTTAATTCATTCAGTTTATTCTGAAATGGATCAATAAATAAGTTTGAGTTACCTACACACTCTTCAACACCTTCATAGGAAACATTTCGGCAATTGATTTGTTCAGTAAACTAATTTAACACACAATCTTCAATCTTCATGTCCTCGAAGATCATCATTGATAATTCAAGTCTTAATAATGTATGACCTCTGATACTTCTTGAATAAGTGTGACCATTCGACATTTTATCGACTGAATTTTTTAGCATAGATTTTACCTAGAGCTTCTTTAAGTCCATTTCCGTCCATTATATATTCTATGAATCCAAAAAAGGACATGAGCATATGTGTGAAATCCTCCTAATTTAACAACTATCTTACAAAATTCTGAGTTAGCATCTGATGCAGCAACTATTTCACGAGCTTTAGAGTAGAGAGTTTGTAAATTAAAAAACGTGTTTAATTAAAAAAGTAATTAAACACGTTTTTTGGCCATGCAACTTGGCAATATTTGCAGCACAATGTAAAGTAGTATAAGTTGCGTCTACGTTACTGGCAGGAGGGTCAATAAAAGGAAGAAACATAACCTGAGAAGTAGAAAAATCCTTATTATATTTAGTGAGCTGTTCGAGAAAACCATTCCACCAGGAAATGAGGAAATATTCTTCGAACAGATAAGGGTTATTAAAAATATACTTGATTAATGAAAACTATTAACAAATGTAATGTAATAATTAATAAAAATGCCACATATTTGTAACTATATATATTTTTAAGGTTTATAGACTTTATACGGCGTGTTATATCATGTGACTAACGGTTGACCTTGCGTTATGCTGTAGATAGCTAAGCGTTGCACGTGCAGCGCCCTCTATCTCAAAAATGGTTTGTTGTACAAAAAAATGTTTTAATTAAAGTTATAGAAAACTTTCTTATCTATAATATTTATAATAAATTTTAATAGCATTAAAGCCATAGGGAACGAGATTTTTGCAAGAAAACGAGTTTCTTGACCTTTGACCTTGAATATCTTAAGACGTGGACATGAGATTTTATGAGACTTTTGAGACAACATTTAGAGTGACAAAATAAAGGTCTGTACAAATTTTCAGCTTATTATCTCTCATTCCGCAGTTGACCCTTTTTTTTTTACTAAGATGACTGGGCTAGGAGTCTAGTGTCGTGTATCCCTCTGAGTACATCACACAGAATCCGTTTGCTGTGGAGTCGAATGCACCATTCTAGGACACACCATGAATGGAAACGTGTTTTGTCACTGATGAGTCAAGATTCAGCACGCAGATTAATTCTCGGCTTGTCTTCGTCTGGAGAGAACATGAAACTTGCTGTCATTCCTCCAACGTAAAGGAATGGAACAGTTTCATAAAAGAGAAATACTTGTCTAAGTAGGAATCATGTTGGGCCATCGTACATTACTGTGCGTCTTTGATACACATAACGTCACCGTACATCTATCAGCTAGCAGTGACAGAGAGCTATAGTGATGAGGTCTTTTAAAGTCTATGTGAAACTTTTCCGGAGTGCTGTAGACTCTTATTTATTTATTAAAGAAGATAATACGATGCTCCACAGAGCTCACATTGTTGCTGACTTTGTAGCACATACTATATTTTAACTCACTAGATGGTAGCAGCTTGCAATGGAGTGTACATCTAGAACAGTACCAGTTTTTTCTCCTGCCAATGCAACACCCATACACATACACACAACTCAAACATTTTCTTTAGATTTTGGCTTAAGGAGAATTTTCAAATTGACATTTCTAGTCGGTAACATTTCCACTCCAATTATCGGTGCAGATTTTTTATATAACTTCTGTTAAGTACCTGATATAAGTAAGCAAGCATTGCTAAACGCGGAGACAAATATTAAATGCCATTGTATTTCAGGCTTGCAAAATTCATTTAACTAAAACTGTGTCAAGTGATAATATTTATCATGAGCTTCTAAGAAAATTTCCTGACATCACAAAGTCTCCCCGGCCTGATCAAGAAATTAAACATTCATTAGTCCATTATATTGAAACAACTGGTCAACCTGTAACAGCTAAAGCTCACAGTCTTGCTCCCAATCGTCTCCGCATTGCAAAAGCGGAATTTCAGAACATAGTTGACTTAGGTCATATGCGGTCTTCCAAAAGTAGTTACGCCTCACTTTTACATATGGTTCCTCAAAAAGACAGCACAGAGTGGCGACCAGTTGGTGATTACCGAGAACTCAATGCTCAAGCCATTAAAGATAATTATAGCGGTCCCAATATTTTCGACTTCACTTCCAATGTTCACGGTACAAAAATCTATTCTCACATTGAACTCGTGAAGGCTTACCATCCAATTAACCTAGATGATGTACACAAATGTACAATCATCACATTTTTTGGGTTATTTGAAAGCACTCAGATGCAGTTTAGCCTTCGCAATGCCACTGCTACATTTCAAAGATTCATAGGTGAAGTCTTACGAAATCTTCCATTTGTGTTCGCTTTTGTAGATGACATTCAGGTCGCATCCTCTTCACCCGAAGAACATTCACAACACATTTAAAAATTCGACTCACACGCTTTCAACAATATGGACTGTCTTCAAAACCCCCAAAATGCATTTTTAGTGTAACTTCTATAGATTTTCTAGGTTTAAAGCATTTGAATCAGGACTCGAATCTTTATCAGATCGTGTCTCGATTGTAGTTTATATTTTCCCCAACCTACTACTCTCACACAATTAAGACGTTTCCTTGCGTTATTTTATTTTTATCAGCGTTTTGTTCCAAAAGCTGCTAATTTATTAGCCCCATAAAATAAATTTTTGGAAAGAATTAAAAATTTCAAAAAGTCTAAAAAAATTTCTTGTAAAAATTCTCATGACTAAATTCAATGGACTGAGGAGGCTGGGTAGGCATTTATTGATGCCGAAAAAGCTCTAGCTGATGCAATTCTTCTTCGACATCCTATTCCAGGAGCAAAGTTAAGCCTTTCGATCGATGCGAGCTACAAAGCCGTACGTGGCTCTCTTATGCAACTTCGCCAAAATGATTGGGAACCTATTGCTCTTTTGTCATTGAAACTATCTAAGAGTCAGCAGAAATAGACCACGTCTGACAGAGAACTCCTGGCAATATATACATTGGTCGGACGTTCTCGTCAGATGCTCGAAGGAAGAGATTTCATAATCTACACAAACCAGAAGCCTCTCATATATGCCTTTAAGCAAAATATTGACAAATGCAGCCCACGGAAATGGTGACGACTAGATTTCATATCTCAAGTCAGTACCGATGTTTGACATATCACAACACAGTTGCTGATGTACTGTCTAGAACTTAAGTGAATTAAACATCCAGTTCATTTTTAGATTTTGAGGCACTTTCAAAAGCTCAACAAGAGGGCAACGAACTACAATGTTTCCAAAACGATATGAAATCCTCCCTTGTCTTAAAATGTGTGCCATCTCCAGGGTCTGCCATTGAATGTATTTATACTTCCACTGGCTCTCCCAGACCAATTGTACCACTTAATTTCCGCAGAACTTTATTTGAAAATTTTCACAACTTAGCTCACCCTAGTGTTGCAGCATCTTTCAAACTCATTGCATCCAGATATGTTTGGCCCAACATGCAGAAAAGAGTGAGAGTGGGTCCAGAGTTGTATTGTCTGCCAACGTTCAAAAATGCATAAACACACGAAGGCCTTTTCTAAGCATTTTCGCCTTACCTGAGGCAAGATTTTCACACATTCATGTTGATTTGATAGATCATTTATCATCATCAGAAGCAAAATATGTTTGCTTAAAAATTGTCGATCGATTCACCAGGTGGCCAGAAGCAGTAGCTATAGAGAACATTACTGCAGAAACAGTTTGCCGTGCCATTTTTGATACTTGAATCTCTAGATTTGGTTGTCCAGCTTATCTAATCACTGACCAAAGCCAACAATTTGAGGCTGCCCTTTTCAAATAATTAACAAAATTCCAAGGTACAAACCGCATCAGAACCACGTCATACCACCCGAAACGGTTTAGTGAAACGCTTACACAGAGTGCTAAAGAGCGCATTAATGGCTCACGAGAATATCAAGGGGACCGAGACTTTAGCTGCAGTTCTTGGCTTACGCACAGCTGTGAAACCCGACATCAACGCTTCAAGTACAGAATTAGTGTATAGTGGTTTCCCTCAGACTACCAGCCGAGATATGCCCTGACACCTCATCTTCAGTGTCATTAAACTACGGTTTAGTACAACATTTGAAAAACAAAATGAATAATTTAAAACCCTTGTCGACATCCACTCATGGGTTTTCAAAAATTTGTGTGCACCCTAAATTGAACGATTGTACTCATGTGTTCCTCCATATTGACAAAGTTTCCCCATCATTGTCTCAGCCTTACACCGGCTCATAGGAAGTGCTATCAAGGAATGACTAACGCATAACCATTAATATAAATAAAAATAAAAGTTGTGTGTCACTTGATAGAGTTAAACCGGCATTAATGTTCAAGGATTTTCCCGATACCATTCCTGACCCCATCATTAGTGCAGAATCATCCCATCGTCATCTCCTCCCCCCCCCCAGTAACAACAAACATACAAACTACCAAATCAGGTAGACGGGTAAGAGTATCAATAACTGAAATTAAATAGACTGTATTCAAGCATGAGATAGACCTTATATTTCACTTACTCAATGTTTTTTTAAAGAAAAATTTGTTTCACGTTTGACTTTTCATATCTTAAGATTTTCTACATTTATTATTTTTTTCCCAAAAATCCACCAGGAAAATTTTGATATTTTAAGTAATTACTTTTTCATATATGTATATTTATGTAATGCAATTTCAAACATCTGTATGTATATATTTTCTTTCAACGTAATTTCAAGCATATGTATGCATATTTTTGTATACTGTATTGAGGTCATCCAAAATGCAACAATATGAAAGGCAATAGATATCACAGCAGATGGAAATAATTGAAATAATAGCTCTAATTCCACTTGTTGAATAGGAAAAAAATCAGATTTTGTGTAAATGACACAGTTGGCAATAATTATTTCAACAGCTTCGGAACTGAGCGAAAGATGTTTCGGATATGTTCTAGGGATGGGGTGGGCATTAAGTCGATTACGATCGACCAGTGGACTACCAAGATACTTTAGGGTGACCGCCTTCACATGAAACCTAAGACCCGCATACTAAAAGAAATATATTTGTGGAACACCAACGCCAGCCAGACTGGAGCATCGGTTGTTCACAATGCATGCGTTTATATTTAGATGATGTATGTACTATTATTGGAAGCGCACGATGACGCTTGCCACATTCTCTCACATATTTGAGAGTTATAGGGTGAAAATGCGATCACCGCGATGCCAGTCGTAGAAATGGGTTTCCCCCACACGCTGACTAAAGGGTAAAATTAACTTTGATAAGTTCTTCCCTCGATAACACGGGATTGGTTATTGAAACATCACCCCACACCTCACGCTTCAGAGGGATTGGATTCTTGTGTTGATTTTACGCTCCGTGATGGTGCGGCACCCAGCAGCGATCGTATAAGTACATATATAGGTTACAGATTCATCGGTTTACGTATGTTCGCAGAATTGAAAACGTCCACACTC
This sequence comes from Trichonephila clavata, assembly GCA_019973975.1. Lineage (NCBI taxonomy): Eukaryota > Metazoa > Arthropoda > Arachnida > Araneae > Nephilidae > Trichonephila > Trichonephila clavata. The sequence continues at coordinate 249,114 of BMAO01000780.1, read as the reverse complement.
CACGGTCCAGTAATCGCTCATAGTTGCTCAAACAATCAACTAGAAGATTTTATGTTACTTTGGTTTTTGTAGTAAAAATAGTAATCTGTCATATTTTAAGAGGCGTATAATGTCGAAAACAAGAGTCAGTTTTTCGTTACAATGGTGAATGCAAAATGTATGTGTTATATATGTCATGCAAGTGTGGCGCTTCCAAAAAAGGAAAAGTTGAAAGGTTTTTCAAAAGTATACATACAAGTTTTGATTCAGATTTTCCGTTAAGAAGCGAATTGCGTAAACAAAAATTAAGAGATTTTAAATCACAATTAATCGGACAACAATCATATTTTATTAAACCCAATACTATATCTAAAGCTGCAACGGTTGTATCTTTTCATGTGAGTTGTGTTTTGGCAAAACATAATCCTTTGGTAGATGAAAGAATGGTAAAAAAAAAAAGCGTTTCTGGAAGTCAGCTATTCTTTATTTGATTCATGCAAGAACAAAAATGAAATTATTTCCGCAATTAAAGACGCACAACTATCGCGTAAAACTGCCACGCACCGTATAGAAATGATGAATTCTAATCTGGCTGATTAGCTGACCGAAGACATTACTTACTGCGTTTTACCTTGCAGTTTGACGAATCTACGGAAGTAGATGATATTTCTCTATTTTGCATTCATATAAAAATGTCTTTTAAGAATATGAATGTAAAGGAAGAATTATAACAATATTACTTCGAAAGAGGAAAACACGAGGTGAAAATGTTTACTACGCTTTCAAAAAATACATAGAGGAGAAATTAATTCCCATTTATAAAGTTGCATCGATGACAACTGTGATGGGGCTCCATCAACGATAGGCACAGTCAATGGGTTTCATCAGACCATTTGTAGAGTGTTAAACTATATAAAATCTCTTACAGAGCTCTTACATGTTCAGCGAGTACAAGCTTCGAATCCGACAGACTATTTTCTCCGACTACTAGAGGGTGGTACAGCAATGTGTGCTGCAGACGGACTTCATAGCTCATGTGTTGAAAAATTATTGTAAGCATTACACTTCTCAACGACGCTTTCAATAAATACTTTGTCTTTCCTTTCGTCTCTTATTTTTTGTGTTTGCGCCTCACCGCGTCACTTGCCCCCATGCATTCCTACACACTAAATGATTGTTACAATGTCCTGTACCGACCCTTAAAGTTTGTACCATGAATTCGGGAACACCCTATATATATATATCCTACAATTAGTGACAGATTAATCATTAAAAATTTTTATGCATTATATGGCAATTTGAAGAAATGATCAAACTAACTTTTTTTTAAGTATTATAGAATTGATAAACAGTTTTAATGATATAGGGTTGGGAAACCCCCTATTTTAGAGGGTTGAGTATTTGTCACAACTTTTTTAACCAGAGAAATTAGAAGCTTGAAGGCTGCGTCACTTTGTCAAGCAACCTGAATAAACAGCAGGTGATGGCAGGAACGTCTTAAGACACGGGCCAAATGGGTCCAGGCCTCATCTAATTCTCGACTCAGCCTCAATAACGATCATGATCAAAATAGTTTTAATCGCCAAATGTTATTGATGAACATATACCTAAACAACTGAGTATTTTTATCTACAGGCCAACTGGCAACAGTCGCAAAAGTGCTATGTCCGTCATTTGTGTCTAAACCATAGGTTCCCAACCTTTTTTGAACTGGCGCCCCCCTTTTGTAAAAAATATTTCGATATCGGCCCCTTTTCTAGTGAATATTTCGACACCGCCCCCTCCCACTCTAGAGAAATAAGAGCATACATAATACATGGTGAAAACAAGAGTTAAGAGTTTTAAAAAATATCCTATTACTAAAAGAATATATTTTTTTAATTTCTTTCTTTTTTCTGAAGTCCCAGTTTTTTTACTTGCGAATCTGAAATATCTATTGCCACAAATATATTTAAATGTGTAATATTATATATTTTAGTCATATAGGTAGGATATTGTTGGAATTGAAACGCTAATGAATTTCTTCTTCATATAAAAGAGTGGAATAAAAGGATTTTAGATAACCTGTTATAAAGACAGGTAGGGGCTTAGATGATACGAAGAAATTCATAATAAACTATTGCTTTCAAAACAAATATAAATTGACAGTTTCAGCCTTTATAGAATCACGTTAATTCCTGATTAACATGTTTAATTATGTTTCTTGGATAATATACGTAATGAAATGCAGTGGACGAAACATGTTTCCTACTGCTCACAGACAAAGACAACACGTGCACTACAGAAATTAAAATGCACTTTATCATTCAATTTAATGTACGTCTGAATGTAATGTAATGTAATCTTTTAAGTTTTTCATCCACTTCCCGTACTACCGAAATATCTGAATTTTCGTACATGTGATATGAAATGATTTAAATACATACAATCGACATAAGGTAAACAGTACTAAAGTTTACTTTTGTTAGTACATAATCAGCGTGTTTTTTTAGTCTTTTTTGGTTAATCTGCCCAAGCCCCTCCGTGCCATCTCAACACCCCCCTGAAAGCCTCAAACGCCCACAAGAGGGCCGTTTCCGCCCACGTTGAGAATCTATGGTCTAAACCTAGGACAGGGATTAGTAGACCTCGGCTCTCTGCATAGACTCTTGCGGTTCTTCAAACTTCTACCTCCATATGTTATTAAAAAATACTTACGTCTAATTCAAAATTGTTACCCTTTTACCTTTTCCTGTATCACTATCATAGAAAAAATTTACTTCTATTTGTATATACATTTAAGCATCTGACTGGCTGAAGAAAGTTATTTCTAAAAACTATTCCCATCAACAAGGTTTTTTTCAGAATGAAGTCAAATATTAGTCCTATTTCTAAAGCGGGAAAAGTCCAGTTTACTGATAAACTGCTGCCGCGAGATGATACAATCACCGTCGTATATGCAGTCACACATATAGCATTCTAAAACAGGGATGGCAAACCTTTTTCAGATGGGGGTCAAATTTTGTTCATATTTTTTTAGAACTAGCTCGTGGGTCACTGATGCCCATTTGCACCAGAGTTAAGTTTAAAAGTTTTTAACTGAGTATTTTTAAAATTTAACATCTGTTTTAAGTTCAATTGGCTTGACAAGTAAAAATGGGCGTGGTTTGATGATTTAAAAATTTTTAGTGGATTAAAAAATTTTTAGTGTTAGGTGCAAATGGCAATAAGAGTGTTTGAATGAACAAGCATTACGAAAATTACATACAATATTTATATAATGTGAAATATTATTTTTATTAGTATATACACTCATGTCCATAAATTAAGGATAATTCAAAATCACACAGAAATTGAACTCTAAAATAAAAATTTCACCTGTAGAATTAGCACACACATCTTGAAGAAGAATATGCAAATTACAGGAAGCCACCAGATGGCGCGGATAGTACGTCACAATGACGAGAGTGTAAGAGAGGGGTATATAAGGAATGGTGGCAAAGAAGTAAAATTGTTCACAAGCGCTTTAAAAGCCTTTCAGTGCAATAACCGCATAGTTATGGCACAAAGGAAGCATTTGGATGATTTTTTACGTGGTAGAATTATCGGACGACTGGAATGTCAATGTACCCAGCTGAAAGTATCCGAGGAACTTGGAATCGCCCAGAGTGTCATCTCCAGGCCTTGACAACGATTCCAAGATGATGGTAATGTGAGTAGATGTTACAGCACAGGTCGCCCCCGAGTTACAACGCCGAATGAGGACCGGTATTTGGCAGTTACTGTCAAAAGAAACAGATGGAGCACAGCATCAGACCTATCTCGTCAGCTCTCTTCAGCTACCGGTACGACAGTTTCAAGGCAGACCGTGTACAGACGCTTAGGGCACATTGGTCTATATGCTCATAGGCCTGTCAGATGTGTTCCCTTTACAACTCACTGTCGCCTGCGATTAACCTGGAGTAGAGAGCACGCATTGTGGACACCGCAACAGTGGTCTTGTGTGATGTTTTCCGACGAGTCCAGGTTTAGTTTGCAGTCTGATTCTCGTGAACTTTCATATCGAGAGCGCCAGGTACCCGTTATCACCAAGAGAACACCATTGAACGACACCGTTACGGTGGTGCAGGATGGCTCGTTTGGGGAGGAATTATTCTAGTTTCCAGAACTGACCTGCATGTTCAGAGTGTAACGATGACTGGCCACATCTATCGGGATGTCATTCTGGAACAACATGTACGTTTGTTTCGGGGTGCCATGGGTGCTGAATTTCTGTTTATGGATGACAACGCCCGTCCTCACCGTGCAAACATTGTAGACGAATGCCTTCAATCGGAGGATATCACCCGTATGGATTGGCCAGCATACTCACCGGACTTGAATCCAATAGAGCATGTGTGGGATATGCTTGGCCGACGAATTGCAGCCCGTCAACCCCCTCCCACCTGTCTACCAGAACTTCGGAGGGCATTGCATGATGAGTGGTGTAATATTCCACAAGATCAGATTGATAATTTGATACTCAGCATGCGTAGGCGTTGTAATGCCTGTATTGCATCGTCCGGGAGACATACACCGTATTAATCATCATACTAACCATGTTATACTGTTTTTTGTAAATAGGTTATTTTTTAAAATTTGCTCCAGGGAGTAAAAATCGCAATTTTTATTAATTATGTCAAACATATAGCATCTTTTTTGCTCTTTACCTTTTGTTTAATAAATAGACTTTACAAATAAGTCAAATTTGTTTTGCTTCTGTCTCTTTCTTTGCCTGAATTTCATTATCCTTAATTTATGGACATGAGTGTATATACATACATATATAATGGAAGTTGACCGATTTGGTAAAAGATTTTTCACATTGTGGCCGGTGTTGGTTTTTATAGGTAGATTTGGTCGAGGGATAGCTATGTCTTGAAAGAATAATGCTCCACTGTAGGTTTCATTTTTCGTTTATTGAACATCACCCAAAGTAAGGGCAGTCACATTAACATAATTTACGGAGTTTCACACACACAAAGCAGAAGTAACACTAAGCAGCGACACGGACACATAGTCGACAAAACAGAGAAAAAACAAAGAGAGAAGAAGCGCGTAACTGTGTGTTCAGAGTTTTTATATTGGCGGTGAAGGTCGTACGACTCTTTTATAACAGAAGTCGTGATTGGCTGCAAATGCGCAGGAGCAATTAGATTAAGATTAAGTTTATGCGCTCGTACAATTAGATTAAGATTATAACAGTCTTAGGCGAAAGAACTAGGAAATAATTTCACGGGGTACAGTTAAGGAGAGTTAGAAGTCATTACATATATATATATAACAAAATTGATTATAAAATATTTAATGAGAAATCTGTTGCTGTTTATTTTCCGATAGTTTTTTTTTTATATTAGATTCATATTTCGTATTCATTGGTTTAACGCATTTCGCAGTTACTTCCCTATCAAGTCCATTTCTATAAGAAGATTTTACCAAGTTCATTGAAGAAAACAATTTTTCACATGAATATTTGGACCCAAACATCGTTAAAAAGGCGCACACACACATTAACTTTTTTTTCATTGATTTTAAATTGTTTGGTAAATAATCCCACACGTTTAATATAATATTTTCAATTTTTACTGTGGAATCAATATTATCCATTTTCACGTAATTTCCCTTCTACATCAGAAATCTTAATCTTCAAAGTTTGCTTTCCACACTACGCTGCTTCGAAATTCAACTAATTCCATTTCTAAAATATCGATACCCAGCCTCATAAATTCGGTTAACTCCATTATTTGAAATTCTGTTTTGTATGGATATAAAATAAAGTGAAATGTATTTTCCAAACTTTTAAATTGATTGAATCTCTCTTCAAAAGCTTGTTTTATTCCCTGCTTAATCATTAAATGTTTTTTAATTGCATTTTCTTGAATGTCGACGGAATTTTCAAAAATTGTGTTTTGAAAATGTTTTTGTAATTGAGAAAAATATTTCATGATTTTCATTTTCAAATCCTTAGTAAAGATGCCAAGTTTCGTAGTATTTTTAAACATTGTAAAAACAATTAGTCCATACCCTTGAGTCCCTTATTCAGTTCATTAAAATTCTGAGTGATGTGGAATGAAAACATTAAATCATTTAACCAATGTATACTGGAAAATTCATCGAGACTAATGCCTTTTTTAATTAAAAAGATCTTCATTTCTTCTATAACGTTAAAAGGCAATTAAGCTTTGCGCGAAGTTTTTTTTATTTTATTTATTTAAGCTGAGCGAAACTAAGTTATCACATGTTGTTGTATGTCAAAATCCCTGAATATTGGCACTCAATTTTCTCTAAGAATAGTACAAATTGCCGTTTATAAAGAGCTCTTCAGTTTATAAAGTTGATTATTTTTATTACAATTGACAGTAAACTGGAAAATATTTGTGAACCATGATTCGCTCATAGAACTTGCTGGTGTATTATACAAAGAAATTCAATTAGAGAATGTGAAATATTTTGCTTAATATACTGAATAAAGCCAATGTTTTTCCCTGCCATACTAGATGCACCGTCTGTTGTTACAGAAACTACTTTCTGAGAAAGCCAATATCCATTTCTGTAAATGCAATATCAAATTCTATAAAAATATCAAGACCGGTACACTTTCCTTTCAACGTTATTAGTTTTATCAACTCTTCTTTCATTATACAGTCGACTCTCACTAATTCAAAGTATATGCTCAGCCCCTAGAAAAACTCTTGATATTTTGAATTAAAACAATACGTTTTGGTACACTCAATATTTCAAAGTAAAATCCGTGGCTGGACAGACTACAATACGCGATAATTCGAAGTTATCTTATAAAATGCTTGACAATTCGAACACTCATGTACAGTCCAGCAGCAAACGGGCTGTAGCTTACAAATTTTGTGTTGTATTGTCTCTGCGTGTCTCCCCTGTAACGTAGCCCCTTTGATGGCCATCTGTCTGCTACTCTTTCTTATTGTTTTCCGGTTCTTAAGGATAAAAGACACTTTTATTGTTTTCTTTCTTCAAGTAGACTATAGACCAACCGCACCTGTTGTCAGTGGTTCATATCTTTCGTTAAATACGTGGCCTTACTACACATGTGTTCAGAAAGGATGGTCCGTTATATTGTGAAGAGATGCGTAAGATTGTGTATTTTGCGTCCGACTGACATGACGACTTATGGCTCATCTGTGTGATTTAGGGCATGTGGCACCAAATCGGGCACTGGACAGTGCCTTGAAGAACCAATGGTGTTGGGGACAGTGTTTAAGGGAACCGAGTGCGAAACGATTTTATTTGGAATGAGGAATGGAAGAGATTTGGAGGGGCGTGAAGGAGTGATGTTCGGGAGTTCAAGAAAGACGTTTGTATTTTGGGGGATTTTTTTCTACTCTCTTGATAATTCAAAGTTTTTCATTGGTCCCTCCAACTTAGAATTATCAAGAGTAGACTGTATTTCCATATTTATACCGAGCAAAAACTGCGAATTGTGGATAACCATTTACATTAAAACTCTCATCCCTAAAGCAATTGAATACATTTCTGCATAATTTAAGTCGTTATGTATTTGCGATTTTTGTATTTTGCATCGTTATGTATTTGCGTTACTCGATTTTTAATTATATTGCGACTTATAGGTAACTCATTTATACGCTTTATAATAAAGTACTTTTCTTTAAAATCAGCAAGGAATAAACGATTACACTCTAAAAACGGTTTTTTTTTTTTTTTTTTTTTTTTTTTTACAAATTCTCCTTCTGAAAGAGGTTTCCCGTGGCGAGACATGCAATTGGCAACTTGGCTGTAATATTTTTTGGAACCAAAAAACTTTTTTAAACATTCTTTTTCTCTCTCTCTGTTTTGAAAAAAATTCTCTCTCTCTTTTTGTCGACATGCCGAGATTAGAATGTAACGTTTCAAAATATCTTTTTTTTATTACATGTACGTAAAGCCACTTTTTCTCCATTACAAATTATACATATAACCATTTTACATCTTTCAATCCCACCACATTTATCAAACCATTCAGCGGGATATGGCCTGGAACTTGCATGCTTGTTTTTAATTTTTTAACCACTGACATATTACAGGGCTACAATTAAAAATATTTATAATTAGAATACAATAATTTGAGAAGAAATTTTGTATTAACACATGCGTAATATACATGCACATCAATACACATTACTTTTAAAAGCGTTCGAAGTTTAAGTTCAACACTGGTACTGACTGGTACAGACGTCTTAAATTGCGAGCCGAAATTTGCTAGTATCGAGAATAACAGATATGTGCATGGCACCCATTGGCACCTCACAAGGTGAAACAGAGGGGACGATACAAGTGCTATGGAAGTCTCTTTCTACAAACATAACCTTATAAAGAGATTTAATCCGAAGAAAGTGCTTTAAATATGGTTATTCGCTTTCGTTTGTCAATTTTGTTTCAACAAACAAAATGTGAGTAAAATTATACATTTCGTTTGATATTTTGTAAACACTTTTTCTTTATTTCAAATACTACATACTTTCATATACAGGGTGGCCTTAATTAAACTGCAAGTGTTAAAAATGGGCTGGAGAGAAACCCACTGGGAATATTCCAGTGAAATTTGGTATCTACACGTTTCAGAACATGCGCAAATGAAATATGCAAAGAAAAAAATCGCCATTTTCACCTGATAGATGGCGATGTACCATATTCCAACGATCACCGGTGGCGTATACAACTTCTAAAACCGATAGACAGAGCATCGTGACATTCTAAGAGGCATATAAACAATATAAACCATCACTTACAGTGATCATACAATTTGTTTCAGTAATTAAATTTTTACAGTATCATGTAATGTAATAAAAAATTAATGTAAATTAAGATCACAAATTAAACAATCCATAAAGACGCTTTTGAAAACATTTAAACCATTACTTATTCAACGAAATTATCACACGATGTGCTCAATATGCGAACCACCAGATGCAACCACATGCTGAAAACGTAAAACATCATGGTCCACCGTCGCATTTAAAATCTCTGCAGTAACCCACCTCACGCGTCTCGTTATGCTAGATTTCAATTTAGCAACAGAAGCATGTCGTTCTATATAAACCATATCTTTCAGATGTCCCCACAGATAAAAGTCGCAAGGATTAAGGTCCGGCGAATGTGAGGGTGAAGCGTTTTCGAAACCTCTGCTTATGACTCGGTCCACACCAAAGTTATCAGGTAGCAATTTTTTAAAAGGTTTAGCGATGTAAGGGGGTGCTCCAACCTGCATAAATACCGTGGTTTCTAAGCAATGTCTCTCTTGCAATGCTGAAATCAATTGTTCTCTCAAAATCGCACTGTAGCTAGTCCCTGTAACACTACAGCGTTTGAGACCACTTGGAGTTGGGGTTTCAAAGAAATATGGGCCCACAAGAAAACCACAAGTCATTCCACATCATACAGTTACATAATCGGAATGGAGGGGTTTTTCAAGCTTAGCGTATTGGTTACTCGTTCCCCATATCCTGCAGTTATGCGCATTTACACTATCTGATAGGGTAAAATGTGCCTCGTCTGTCCACAAGATCCTTTGTATTCAAGAGTTAACTTCGCTGATTTTCGACAGGACAAATTTTTCAAAATCAATTCTTGGGGTGTCATCATGAGGTTTAAATTCTTGAAGCCGTTTAATTTTATACAGATAACACCGAAGAATGCGGCGCAACACTTTATGCACAGCTGACTAGGGAAGAGATAATGTTTGAGCCACACTTCGTGCGCTCACTTGTTGCAGCATACTGGCCCCTGAACTGCTACTCGTAGTAGCAATAGCATCACCAATTTGTTGCACTCTTTCCGGGTTTACGGGGCGCCACAAACTTGTGCCTGGAATAACACCCAATATTCTCCTGTTTCTTCAAATTTAGAAATCATATTTTTCAATCCACATTGACACACTTATTGAACCTCTTCTTAATAGTTTCATACGTCGGTATTCTTTCAGAGTAGTAATTGGTACCATTCAGATAGAATATTTTCACTAACAATGCACGTCCTTTCTTATTCAGAGTCATGATGGACCACTTCTCAATGTGGTCTTTTTTTTATACTGTTCGATGGGCTAAAATTTGCATATATGCCGTCGACAAGCATTGAAATACGGCACAGCGTCATCTATCGGGTGAAAATGGCGATTTTTTCCCCTTGAATATTTGACTTGCGCATGTTCTGAAACGTGTAGATACCAAATTTCACTGGAATATTCCCGGTAGTTTTCTCTCCAGCACACCTAGAACACTTGCGATTTAATTATGTACATCTGTTGCCATTTGCGTCACTTTGGAACTGTAATGATCAAACTGAAGGTTATACACAGCATTTAAATTACTTTTGTGTCAATGCAGAGCTTGAAAAAATACAAATACAATATAAATAATCCACACAAATTAGAAAACCTTTGTAAACCCGCGTAAACAAATAAGTGGTTGTCTAGCAATCGTGGGTCAGTGTCTGACCCAGGGACGTCTTAACTCTTTGAGGCTCTGGGCCCAGAGAAATCTTGAAGATTTTTGAGGCCCTTGTGCAAAGGTAGGCCCTACCTGAAATCTTTAAAAGTAGACAGTATATAGCATGCATTGTTAAATACTCGTTCAAATGGCAAATTTATGCAAATAAATGTGCACGACTCACAATCTCAAAAACCTTGCCAAAAACTGGTTCGACCGATGGCCGCATTTCGACTAAATGAGTTGAATGATTGTTTATGGTAGGCGTGGCGTAGGTGGTTTATGGTAGGTGGCCTAGGCGTGGACAACGGTCATCACATAAAAATGCAGTATTTCCACTTTTGCCAATTGACATGCAGTTTGAAATTCCCTATTTTTCGGAGAATATGTACGGGAATAATATTTGACCTTTAAAATGATCCGAATCATGATCTTATTAAAACAAAGTCGAAAACGAAACGCGGCCCCCACTAAAGGCGAGGACCTGGATCCATGCCTTAAGACATCCCTGGTTTGAACTACGGGTCATAGGTTCGCCATTACTGTTCTATAAATTGGTTCTCTTTGAAGGCACTCTTTAAAGTAATTCAGAGACATTTTTATTTGCTTCAGAGATAGAAAGACTTATTTTACTCGTTTAAAAATTCAGCTCAGAATTCTTTAATTTTTTTTGAAATCCATATAAAATGAATATATTACATTACATATACACTTATCATAATTTAAGGAAAAATCACAAAAATAACAACTCAAAACGTTATGCTTAGAATTTAATGAAACTTATACAATACATAGGAAGGTATAGAACAGCAGAAAAGGAAATCGCATGACAAGTACGGTGGTATAGAAATTAGCATATATATACAATGAACAAATCGGAAGCGCACAGTTTGGTATAGGGAAAGTACCTTTAATATGGGATATGATCCCCCGAGAAACAATACAGTACATACATCGATGTGAGGTGCTTCCAATTATGCGGTCTATAAATTTTGTAGGAAGTGTGAGCCATTCCTTTTCCATGGCAGTTGAAAGCGTGACTAAGGTCCTAGGAGGAGGATTGAGAGCAGTTACACGTCATCCTAGTGTTCCAAACATGCTCTATAGGGTTAAGGTCCTGTGATCGAGCTCGCCACTGCAAGCGCTGAATTGTTTCCTACTCAAGACAAGCAACCACGATACAAGCCCTGTGTGGTCTCGCATTGCCATCCTGTAGCACGAAAATATCACCTATTGCCCAGGCATAAGGGAGGAAATACGGACCCAGGATGTCAACCTTATTGGTGCGAGCATTAACATTTCCACGAAAAAAACATGGAGGCCTATGCGTCCACCCCAAAGAGATACAACTCCAAGCACAGACATTGCCTGATTCGTATGCATCTCTTTCACGGAAGTGTTATGGATGAAAACGAGTTCCAGGTTCTCTCCACATGAAAATACGCCATTATCATTTTCGAGGCTAAATCTGGACTCATCCGTAAAGAGAACAGCCCTCCATTGATCACACGTCCAGTGGACATATTGATGTGCCCACTGCAAACGTTCCTGCCAATGGCGTGACGAGAGCGGGAAGCAAACGGCTGGTCGCTTCCCATGAAGAGCACGTTCGATGATTAGATGTACATGATTTGTATCTTTGTTCCGAAGCAGTATTTTTATATTTTGTTCAATTCTTTTTATAAAATTCAATAAAATATGCAAATTCTCTTAATTTTGAACACCAGTGTATTATGGTCAGCTCACTGATAAAGTCATCCTCTTTTCGATGACACAGAAAATTAACAAAGATTACTTCATTAGAACGAAAACGGCTGAATGAAGTTCGCATCAGTTTTTGTCAGCACGCAAACAATGAAAAGTGCTGGTTTAGTTCTGATAGAAGACGTACAATCGAACCCCAGCTTGAAAAGTCAAATTGCAGAGAAAAGTTAAGAGCTTTTCATACTTTGTGAAAAAGAATGTCAAAATATTTCCATAGCACAGATGTTGATAACAAGACAAAGCATAAACATCAGTTTGTCCTACTAGGATAATGGAGCATTAGCTATGTTCAAATGAAAGTGGAGGCGTGTATCCATGAAATGCGTACGGACAGAAATGAGACAGATACATAGATGGAAACAACATTATTTAATAAGTGAAATGCACATACAAAGTTTGTTAAAAGAAATCCCTTATGGCGTTTAGGCATGCTTCCCATTGCTTAGGAAGGTTACGAATTCCGTCCGCGAAGAATGATGTCGGTTGATCATGGAACCAGTTCAGAACAGAACCGATGGAAAAGTTGAAATCATTTGCGATATCACGAATGTTTCGATGTCGATTTCCCTTGATTGCAATGTCAATGTGCATAATCAGCTTTTCTGCCACAACTTTGTGCGCCTGACCAGGCCGCATCAAATCCCTTGTTTCCTGTCGACCGTCACTAAACATTCTCGACAACTTCATCACCGTGGATTTCGACACAAGCGTCGCCGTACACAGCCAGCATTTTGCGATGAATATCCATCGGCTTGCACCCTTCCAGTGTTCAAAACTTTATTACAGTTCTCTGATCCGTTTTGGACGCAGTTGGCATCCATTTTAAATTAATGCCATGTCCTTACGAATGCAATTATCACAAATCTGCTTGCGCACACGCATGCGTGGTACATACACCTTCACTATCGCGTTTGTTTCATTGAAAACTGTTCGCATGCGACGCTTCGAATCACTTTCATTTGAGCACGCCTCAAAGAAGAGATTTCAAGTGAAGAAACGTTCGTAACTCACAGGTGATTTTAGATCGTGTCCGGTTGATTTTTATTAATGATACAATTTTCAAGCTGCATTAAGTATATATATTTGGGGAAGGGTCTTTTAATTTGGAACCTAGGTCAAGTTAAGAGGATGACACCTAAGATAAAACACCACTACTCAAACTTCCACACTACGCCAATGAGAAGACTGAGTCTCGACAGATTTAACTCTGCATCAATTCCTCTACACAGTGGAACTTTAATGGTACTTGGACTCGAACTTGCAATGCCGAACATGATCACTCGACTAACATGATCACTGATATGTGAAGAGTTATTTCCCGAAAAACTCCAATTATTTAGCGTTTTTTTTTAAAGCATGCTGTCTAAGATCTTTGGATGTGTGGTGAGATTAGGATAAACACATTACCGTAGAGGACATTCTTGGAGAGGAAATCGAAACTTATCACATTTTGTTATCTTTTCTATCATTACTCCTGTCTATTTGATAATTACACAGTTATTGTGTGACACCAGTTATTAGTTATGATCCTCCCCCCTTCTAAATGGTTTTTCAGCTCCGCGACAGATTAATTGTTCACTAAACACAAAAAAGTAACAGAAGGTCTTTTGGTGATGTATAATATAATTTTAATTCATGGTCCATGGTGAAGTAAAAAGGACTACACGGGTTGACAACCTCACTTCCATCCCAAACCAACATAAGAATTTCTGGTCCCTGTGTTTATGAGGACAAAATCCAAAAACATTTAGCTGCCTTTGAGATAAGTCTGTCATTGCCAACCAGGCTACCATAGCCACCCAAATTAACTAATGTGTGTCTTGTCTCAAGTATTCAATGTTAAATCTTTATTCCATTGAGTAAGGGATTATTTTTGTGGGAGTATAGATTGTTTTGCTTGAATATATATATATATTATTTTATTTCTAGGAGTTGTTATAATAAAATATTTGGGGGGGGGGGAATTCCACCAAAAGAATTACTGAAAAGTTGGAACAAAAAATTTAAATTCGGATTTTGAAAAGCAATGGAGCAGGAAAAATGTGTTTGTTGAGTGTTGATTTTTCTCTTTTTGTAATAAAATGTTCATCATGCCATAAAGTTCGGTTTAACTAATAAAGGTAACTATAATGATTTTGCTGTTTAAAAAACTAACAAGATAGAATTAACAAACGATATTGTCAAACAAAAAGTAAAAATCCTCAAAATATCACCTTTAGATAAATATATTTACAACAATATGAAACATTTTCGCTACTGCAACGCTAAATTTGCAAAGATGTTTCTAATGCTTAACAAGTGAAAACTATTCCCACATGATCATCGCACACTTGTGGACCTTTTCAGGGAAATAACCTTATATTTATACTTAGTAATTCAAAAGCTTTCCAACAGTTCATTTTAATGATTTTTTTAAATATATTTATATTCCAGACATATCTCCCAAATTGTTGATACTTCAACAATTTCATTTGAAAAAGTAAGCATCTATACTTGTATTAAAAGCAGTTAAGTTAGAATGTGAAACATTTCACTTGAAAGCTATAAATTTAGTTTACAAATTCAATCCATGCCCCAGCATTACACATCAATTAGTAAAAAAAAAAGATATGAAAGAATAAGTACAAAACATAAAATAAGTCTCATGTTTATAAACAATTTATTGAAATTTTCCTTGAAGTCTTTATCACAGAAGAGCTTTTTCGACACATGAATACATATAAATATACATATATATATAGCTGCACCATCAATTACAGTTAACATGAACTTATATTGCATAAATACAACAAAATAGTCACTCCACACTTTTCTTCTTACAAACTTCAATTTTGTAATAAAATTTAAAATTAGCAAAGAAAACAAAATAGTGCATTAAAGAATTAATTAATTCAGAAGACCATTTTAAAGTCAATATCACTTAATAATCTTTAAAAAATATTTTGCTGTAAAATATAAATCACTACATTTATTATTGCTCAACAAATTTCCATACTATCTATGTAATAAATGAGAGCATTACATAAATATTTTGTGTTTAAAGGTTTTATGTTAGATTATGAAATGTATGAATCCCCAATAAGCAAAAATTTATTAAATCAGCACTATGCATATGGTAAAAATTCAATAGGAAACATAGGATATGGACGAAGGTTGTTAGCCCCTTTTGTAATTAAATATCACTATTTAACATGTATACATTTAAATACATGGATACAAATGGAAAAAATTAAGATATATTAATTTTTTTGAAAAACCAATGTTATAGAAAAGCATGGATATTGTGACATTTGGACAAGATAACAAAAATTCTTATTTTTTTTATTGTATGTTAAAAATTTCATTTTCAATTGCTTTTTTTTATCCTAAAATTTCCATCGATATTGAGAGTAATTGTTTTCTCAAACACTAGAATTGATGAAAAACATCCAACCAGAATCTTAGGTAAGAGAAACTGATCCAAAATATTCTTTCTTTTAAACAGCAGAAGTTTTTCTATAAGTAAATTTCCATTTATAAAAGTGAAACTTTTATATGGAATATAACCTCAATTTTTTAGTACTTTTAAATTTGCTTATTTTAAATAACTGAAACCTAGTTTTCATTTCTGTTTTGCCATTTTACATAAAAGCAAACAGTTTTAAGTTCAAACAATATAAATATACATATGTAACAAAAAGTCTAACAGAAACATTTTTTTCTTTTTGAAAAAAAGGGGGCCTAAATTATATACCTCACTTTTCATGAATCTCAAATTCTTGATACATTGAAGAATAAATAAGACATGCTATTCAAAACTGAAAAAAGGGCAATGTAATCCGTGTAAAAATTATTACAAATATTTTTAAGCTAGAAAACGAAAATTCTTCAATGTTAAAGAAAAACAAATATACTTAGTAAAAAGAAACATAGAAAATAATGCAGGATAAAATAAAACTGCTAAGGGCATTAATAAGTGACACAGGTACAAAAATTAATGTTTGAGCTACCCCCTTTCTGCCTCATCTTCAGATACAAAAAACATATGTGCTATTTTTTGAGAAATCAGAAAAACGTGTCAACAAAATTACATAAATAACAGTACAACTTAAAACGATTGACAAAACTGTAACAAATGCATTTAAGTATAATTAAATTAATCAACATCAGAAACATAAATTTGTGAGAAATGATATGTAATAAAATTTATCCAAAATTGTTATTCTTCATGCTGTCAAAAACCAAATATTTTGATACTAGTAAACATAATAGCTTTGAATCCTTTTTCAGGTACTCAGAATATTTAATATGTAAAAAAAGTAAAAACCATATATTTTGCACTATATAGTTACTATATCAACAAAAGTTGTTTCAAAAAGACACAGCAAAAGTTAATAAAATCATATGACATCTTTGTATCTAGATTATAAAAATTTTTAATTAAAAATCGTAGACAACGTGAAACATTTAATTGACAATGAAGAAGTAAACAGTTACCCATAAAGAAAAATATTTTTAAAGCAAAAACTATATTTTAATTTTAAAAAAAATGTAATATGACCTTTTTATGTTTAAAAATGTTTATCTCATTCTATATATATACAGGGAGTGCAATTACTGCAGGGAGTACAGGGCTGTGCAATTCTAATGTAACTATTTTGCAGTAGAATATTCTTATTTCTTTCATATATGAAATGCTTTAAAATTCATTTGAATAATAATTTGGACAAAAAAAAAATCAGATGTTGTCTAAGGATAAAAATAATAAACCACATAAATTTCTGTAAGTTTTGTTTTGTGAAAATTAACTCTTTAAAAAAAAGTCTTATTCTTCTAAAAAGTCTCGGCATAAATATACCCTTGAGAAGGGCCTGTAAAAAGAGCAGATCACACTGCATTTATAATAGAACCCAACAAATGATTTTTTAAGCACTCGATAATGTATATAATTGTCAAATTGAAATTATATTGAATAACTTTATTTTTAAGAGAATAATACAATTCTAAATATATGATATCTAGTTCAGACATTGTGATTGGGACAATTTGACATTATATATTTGTTAACTGTTTCAGGAGTGTTTTATCAAACAAAAACGTCAAATACTAAAGAAATATTTTGTTTCCAGGGGAAAAATCTGTCTTACTTTTAATAGCTACATAAAAAATTGCACATTAAAATTGGTTATATTATGCTAGCTATGCTTATAAAGAAATGCAATGCCATGCACTAACAGTAGCTTTTTATTTTTTAATTAATAATATATGAAACCAAATGTAAGACGAAAGTGCGTTTCGTCTTCAAAAAATTATCCCGAATTCGAAACCAGATTATATGGCGAATTGAAATATATATATCCAGTAATTTTCGAACATGTTGCCATGAAGATAAAAACGTTGCTAAATGGGTGGAATATTCTCAAACCAAATTGCTGTAAAATAACACGCCAGACGCCAACGACGATATTTTTATTTCTGAAAAACCTACCTGAAGCAAACACGTTTTTCCATCCATTTGTTAACTTTGACATACACTATATGTGCAAAAAGTACTGCCTGTACAATTTTTTGTTTGGAAAATTAGAGTGTGAAGAGATATCTCTTAACGACACGGGATCGTCGTAGTATGTTACAAGCCCTGAAGGGAAACTCGATGCATGATGATGATATATATTCAGATATCTCAATGAGTGAATGTGAATTTTACGAACTATCCGGAAACTCGGATTCACATTGACTTGGAAGAATTTGTGATTTCTTTCCACTTTTAGAATAAAAATTCAATCACTTTACCCAAATGTAAAAGTTTTAGTTTGTCTTTTCATATACATATAGTGCAATTAGATTACATAATCAATATATATGGAAGTTTGCTAGATAGTATTTTTATGAAGACAGTCATTTACATGGCTCTTTGATTATCCAAATTTGCATGACTGCATTACTTTTTAATTCCATAAAAAGTAATTAAATTTTGATATTTCAAATATTTTTCGTGTTTCAAATCGTTTTTAGAAATAGTTTTATCCAATTGGCAAGACAGTCCCACTAGAAATATATCTAACATCAATAATGAACTTAATATGATCAATTCCTCAAGGATAATATATATTCA
The DNA here is from genome assembly GCA_019973975.1 of Trichonephila clavata. Lineage (NCBI taxonomy): Eukaryota > Metazoa > Arthropoda > Arachnida > Araneae > Nephilidae > Trichonephila > Trichonephila clavata. The sequence continues at coordinate 230,805 of BMAO01000780.1, read as the reverse complement.
TCAATCTAAAACCATTGATTACATTTTTTTTTTCAAAACTAATTTTGTATTCCAAAAAGATAAAGAAAGAGTAACACACAAATTATTGGTGGAAAAATATATTACTTTTTTTACCCTCAAATTTCTTCTATAATTAGCATTTTAATATGCGAATTTAATGATTTTTTTTAACAAAATTTGGTAACAAGCTACTTAGATTAAAACACAAATTAAAAGGAAAAAAATAAATTTCTAAAATGGAAGGAAATCTTTATCAATTTGAAGTGTGCTATAGATAATATAACATTTGACAACTCACTATAGTAAAAAAACTGCACAAGGAAAAAATAAACATTTAAAAGCAGACTACTGTTTAAAAAAAATTTCCATAATTTTTAAAATACATAGTATGTGTGTTTACAAGTTGAAAAATGTCAAAGCATATAATGAGAAATACCCATCACAATAACTAATGCAGGACAAATAAAAATAGAATAAATCTAAAAACTGAAAATATACATGAAAAAGAAGATATCAACAAAACTGATTGCAAACAAGTGAAGATTTTAAAAAACCCACAGATGTGCACCAATAATTTTAATTAGTTTCATGTGTACTAACATCCCCCTACAGCATCCATTTCCCACCCCCAACAGAGTACATTTACCTCAATTATGTCATTTATCCAAGAATATAATAAAAAATGTCACATTTTTACAGTTTAGAACTGTATAATACATTTCAATTCAGTAAAATATTGTATTTTTGTATAGTACATATAATGTGGCCAAAATGGAGTCCATTTTATATTTTAATTTATTGTGTTATTCAGATATATTTAAAATCCAAGAATCAAAGCCTGTGACAAGTATATATCTAAACATTTATATTGTAAGTTACTAGTAATAACTCTAGTATTTTTTTGTTATAGATTCAGTCTTGCAGTTACTTAAAAATAATTAACAATGATGAAAAGTTAAGCTTCAAAATATCTTCCACATAAATTAAGAGGAGAAAAATTTGATACTCTTAGTATGTTTTAAAGAATTAAACTTTTAGCAGTCCAAAGTTGCTATATATACCTAAGCCATTCACTTATACTCTATTAAATCTAGTAATTCAATAACAGGAAAAAATAATTGGAGTTATCTGGAAAATTATCTTTATATTAATAAAATTATAGCCATTTTAATCAGTTTTTGAATCTACAATCTTGATAACCATGTCAAAATTTAAATAAATGTTCAAAATTGAAACAAATTAATACGGAAATGATCGATACTTCAATAAAATTCTTGAGGTTAATTAAGTTACAATCTAAATATGTTTTAATCAAAAGAAGAGTACATTATTAATAATTCTAAATATTTGGCAACTTGAATTTTTAAAATTGTTTAAGAATTTAACAATTAAAAGTTTAAAAAAGACATAAACATGATGAGGGTGCTTCTTCTTAAATATATTAAAAACCATTACAAAATAAATATTTTTTCACAGCTGAAAAAAAATTAAAAATTTTATTTTTGTTACAATCTCTATCAGGCAATACCAAATTTTAAGTAAGAAAACATTTTTATGTTTTGAAAGTACTTTTGTCATTATCTTAATCCTTTCAATATTTTTTAAAATGGGATTGGGTGAGAAAGCAGTACAAAAGGATGTAACATTTTCTTTGTTTTTGAAGTACAAGCTAGTTAAAATGCAGTTCTTTATTTAAAAATTTAGAGAATGAACTAAATAGATCCAAAAAAATCCAAAGGTAATTTTTCAATGAAATTATTTTACTTTTTCCTCCTGTTAATCTCCAATTTAAGAATTTCATTTCTGGATAATTTCTGATTCTTAACCCTTACTTTTTTCAATATAAAATATTAACTTGGTAGAAATAATAAATGCAGGATAAAAAAAAGTAAATATAACCATTAAAATACAAATTTTTATAAATGACAGATTTTTGTATATTCTGAAAATAATTCATGTATGTAGAAGAAATGTATAACCTAATCATATATCAAAGCTTAAGCCCACCCTAATGCAAGAAAATCAGTAATTTTACACTATCTGTACTATGACTGGTCATGTCTCACAGAAGCAAATAACAATTTTTATCACTTTAAGTATATGATTTTTTAAATTGATATTAAAATTTCCTTTTCCATTAAATCTTCCAATATGCACACTTTACATAATTTATATGAAATAATTAACAAATCAATATCAAAATAAACTTTTTATATATCAGTAAAAGAATAAATATCCAAAATCTGTAAATATAACTGAACATTGTTACATTCTTTTTCTTATAAGCATAATTCGTCAGAAAAATTGGTAAAACATTTGACATCTTTAACATAATACCAAAAAAATACTGAGGGAATCGAACTTATAAATCTCAATACATATTACAAGTACATTTTTCATAAAATACCTTTTAAATTTGTATAAAATAATAAATGCTAGAATTTAACACCTTATTTTAATAATAAATATGTACTAATCAAAATTTAATTATTTACAATACATACACAAAAATTGTACTTATGATGGAAGATACACAAATATAATTGTTAATAAAGAACTATTTTCAAAAAAGTGTGGGTTATCAAATCATTCTAAAGAAATCCAACGAAAATAAGTTAAAGCAATATTTTAAGTAGATATATTTATTCTATTTTAAAAATCATTACAAAAGTACTTTTTAATCTACTTCAAAAGAGCCACTTCAGATAATGCTTTTCATGGTCCTCTCGTGACTTTCATTATAAAAACTTATTTTTAACATTCAAAGATTTAAAGAAATATTGCAAAGCAAAGTTATTATGAAAAGTCGTAAGTCACAAATAATTCTCTTAAAATATCAACAATAAAAAATTTTAAAACAAAGGTAAATAAATCTGAAAAATTATGAAACATACTGGTGTCTGATAATATATATATAGCACTTGGTTTAAAAACAAGTTATTTTGACTAGATTGATATATATCAATAAATGAATTATTTATTAACACAAAGAATCTTCTAAATTATTTATTTTGCATAAGATTCTTCTTTGACGGATTATTTTACTTTAAGCAACTTTATTCTATACTTTCAATTCTACAAATTAGAATTCTTTTTAAAGAAAAAAGGGAATAAATTCTAAAAAGAAAAGGAATAATCAGACTCACAGGAAAATCAATAGTTAAAGAGAGAAAGACTAATTAATTTTTTTATAAGAATACATAGTAATAAAATCAAATGGAAGTAATATGAAAGAAAATAAGTTGATAATTTAATGAAGTATTGAAAGATATATAAATTTGTTTATATTTATCAAATGAATTGTTTTTATGATACAAAAGTGATATAAATAATCAAAGCCAACTTATGTATCCCAACAGTATAACTTTGAATATTAGCATATGAGATCTGAAAAGTTCTGAAGCATGAGCTTCAGAATAATTCATTAATACACACAAAATTGTGCAAAGTAATTCCTTCTTCAAACCGCAAAAGTAAACAATCAAAAGTTTGAGCAGATAATATTTTAACAGATAATTAAATTTGTCTTAAACTTCAAAATACAAGTTAAAAACAAAATAAACTTTTTGTACATAAAATGAAAAACAATACAAAAGAGCACCTCCTTGAAAATGTCAAATTTTTACGCCAGTCATATCAGGTGCAGATATTTTTAGTTAAAGTTTCTGTGAATATAATATAAAACGTATATATTTGCAAAATCTAAAACTTTGTTTATACCCACAAATGTATGTAACAAAATATTAAAAAATACAAGTTCCTACAAAAAAGTATACTCTAAATAATTTAGAAATAACAGAAAAATATATGCATGAACATATCTAATATTGTTACCTGTTTAAAAAACTGCAATTCTTCAAAAAATTATTAGTCAGATCAAATGTCGTAAAGCTAATACCAACTGCTATTGGACCTTTAATCCAATTTAAACTTAAGCCTTTGTATAGACCTTTAATTAAACCTTCTTCACTAATTACTTTATTAATAGTACTTCTAATGGTACTATATTCACTACCAGTCAATGATGCTGTTTGCATTCTTCTACGAACAATGTCAAGGGGATAAGAAGCAGACTGACCAAGCATTCCAGCAATAGCACCAAATATAAGTCTCTCAGTAGGGTGGACGGATCTGTCATTGGTTCGTTCTACAAAAACACATTTTTTTAACAAAATTAACAATAAGTCATAAATATTTTTCGAAAATTCACATTGATGCTTTATAGAAACACAAATTTATTATATATTGTAGATCATCTCAGAGTAAAAAAAATCCATTAATCAGGGTACAATGAAATAAAAAATAAAGATTTTTCATAAAAAACTACTTATGCTGTTTCCTGTCAATTAAATGAATACATTTAAGGAAGTAATTATTGTTTTCAAATCTTGTTACAGGAAAGTTCAACTTTTCTGCATATCCAATTACTAAATATAAGCAATGCTTACACTTTATAAAAGCACTTCAACCAATCTCTATTTTTATACCAATTCAGGGCACATACTTAAAATACTATTTTTAGGTAATAGTGTAAAAAACCATGGAATTCTACAAAAAAGACAAAATGTATCACATAAAAATATTCCTCACACTAGCATGTAAATTTAGTCACGTTTTGTATATAAGAATTTTTACGAAAAAAAAACTCATAGTTTTTCAGACATATTTTGCACAATTTCTATCAAAATTCAATTTCTACTCAACTGAAAAGAAAAAAAAAAAAAGTCATCTTAATTCGATAAATTTGTAAAAAAATATATTATTGAAAACCATCCATTACAAAAAGTGTTTTTTCTCCTAACTAATTCTCAGATGATAATTCAGGTCACTGTTGATGTTGGAGACATCAAATCTAAAGCCAGAAATGTCTGCTATTTTGGCATCCAGGAAAAGATTTCACCATTCCCACTAATAACACAGGTTTACAATGAAAAAAATACAAGAGCAATGGTAGATGAACTTAATGTACTTTTTGGTGTTGATTTCAGAAATAATAAGTAAAATTTTCCATCATGTCTTTGTTTCTTTGAAAAATTTAATTTTGCTTGGATTTTTATACACATTTACCAAAATTTTTTCAAGTGCTGAATTTTTTCCCTCTGTGGCTGATCTTCATTCAAACTTGGTGAAACGTACAGAATAGCACTATGTGACATTTTTGCTTTGTCTTCCTTCTCTCCCTGTCACAATATTTTTCCAGCTATAGTGTTGCATGAATCATTTACTTACATCTTTATCTTGGATTGACAATGCAGGAATGTTGCTCGTCTGGATTGATTCTGAATGTACAATGCTGAAATTTTGAACTCTGTTTCAATTTTTCTTTCATGTGTAATTCATTGTAGTGTGTGTGATAATGCAGTTAAGTTGGAACTTCATCTCAAAAGCATTTTTAACAGTTGTGTTTTTTTTCTATGTGTTTTGTGAAACATGGCGAAAATTTGCCAGATGAATTTTGTTACATATATGGCGAATATAGCTTAGTTAAAAATCCCATGAGAAGCATTACAAACCATGTAAAACAGCTTTATTGCATATTTTGGCATGGAGACCAAGGGAAATCCCGAGTTCATCACAAAATCTGTGTTAAATGCCTCAAAAACTTATGCTTCTGGCTCAAAGAAAAGAAGACTGCTTTACGATTTGTAGTTTCTATGACTTAGAGGGAACAGAAAAGCCACTCTGATGATTGTTACTTTTGTTCCTGTCATATCCATAGGTAGAACTGCCAAAATCAAAAGCTGTTATCTTATCCTGGAGATAATATTCTATTGGTCATATGCCCTGCTCCTCATTGACCTAATATGCCAAAGCCTTTGCCCCCAACTGAGTTGTCAGTCATCTCACCAGAGTCTTCAGACTCAGATCATTAACAAGTTCAAGGCACTAATTCTGAATATAAGCCCTCTGGAGCCGATTCACCTCAGCCTACTCTCAGATTGAACTTAATGAACTAAGAGATCAGGGCCATATTCGAAAAAGGCAGTTGAACTGTTGGAATCCAGATTGAAAGGAAGAAAAAAAAAACTGATTGGCCAAGGGAACCATTTTTTGTAGGTACAAGAATTGAGAACAGGAATTAAAGTACTTTGAGGAAGAGGAGAACCTGGTCTATTGTTAGGATGTTCCTGGGTTGATGAGTAAATGTAACATCACCTGTGATAAAAATGAATGGAGCCTGTTCATAGACAAATAAAAAAAGAAGCCTGAACACATCTGTACCAGCTGAGCATTCTGTGCATTTAAAAGAACATTATAACCGGCTCTCGTCCTCAACAAAATAAAATATATCGATCATGGTTGGACCATTTAGGATGATCTGATAGTTATCCATCCTTCTTGATCAATAAGGCTGATATACAAAGTTCCCAGATTTCATTCATGAGTGGGACAGCCATGATAAGGATCAACATTGGGTCAAAACAGAATGGTCGAAAAGACAAAATCTTAAGCCAGGCACCAAGAATGCAAATAGGTTGAGCTCAGTAGAGTCGAACAAAGTATAGTAATATCTGTGCAAAAAATTTCCATGTTTATCCGAAGCTAAGTTGGATGAGGGAATCTTTGTTGGTCCAAATATTCACAAGCTTATGAAGGATAATGGATTTGAGACTTGCATGACAGCAAAGGAAAAAGAAGCATGGTTTATTTTCAAAGATGTTATCAGAAAGTTTCTTGGCAATTGCAAGGATCTTGACAGTAAAAGAATTTCAATGAATAAGCTGGAGAAATTTCAAAAGTTAGGTTGCTCCATGAGTGCGAAAATACATTTCTGTCACTCACATGAGGACTTTTCCCTGAAAAATTTAAGATTAGTCAGAGAAGAACAGGGGAAAGGTCCCATCAAGATATCAAAGATATGGAGCGGAAACATCAAGGAAGAATAGACAAGAACATGCTAGCCAACTATTGTTGGATGTTAAACAAGGTAGATCTGAGATTAAATATAAAAGAACATCAAAAAGAAGTTTCAAAGGAAAAAGAGCATGTACCCAAGGAGAAACTTAGTTTTGCTTTCTTGGCTTTTAAAATGTGCTTCAAACTTGTATGCACACAAGCATAATTTTTACTCCTCTTCGTCAATCGTCTATTTTATGCAAATATCTTAATAAAAACTAACTAAAATAGTATGTTGATGATTTTCTTTTAGAAATTACACCATATTTGGTTGTAAAATGTATAAATCCTAAAGGAATTTCTTATTTTTCTTACAATCAAAGACAGCCTGTGGGATGTAGAAACAGTGTTAATTGCTGAGAAATTAATTTGCCTTACCAAGAACCAATATTTACATAGATTTAATTGAATAAAAACCACTGTTGCCAAATTTTCTAAGATAAATTGTTCAAGAGAATTCCTTTTCAAATAGGGTTTTAGAAAAAATAATAATTTCAACTTTACAAAAAATCCTGACATGATGGGCAAAAAATGGAAGTCATTTTCGAAATCAGCACACTAAATAATACAAAAATCGCTGAAACATCTTTTGTATTTTTCCAAAACTTAATTTTGTATAACCCTGTGTAACATGTATATATATATATAATGTATCAGTAATAAATAATGAAAAATAACAACTATATATTGACTCTTTTTTTTTTTATTTGGAACTTGAATGTGCAGTCAAGTTCCAAACTACTGTTTGATAATCAAAGCGACTCCCAAGCTGAAAAGTTTGGAGACCAGTGATTTAATCTACAAAGTTAAAGCATTCAAGTCAAGTACTACTTCTGAGTAACTTTAATGGATTTCATCTGGAAGGAAATTAATAAACATATATATATACTTGCATAACATGCACACAAGCATTTATTTACCAATAAAAAAAATCAATAATTACAAAATTTTCAAATGCTAAAATTTCAATTTTTTTTTTTAAAAAAGCTATTTAATGATACTTTGTTATTAAAACGATGAGCTTTTTTGAGAGAGAAGGGAGTATAATATATCTAATTAATGAGACAGATAGTGAGATGATTTTTCATGAACAGTGTGTTCACAATTATAGAGATCAGAAATTTGAAAACGAATTTCCTATACACATCATAATTTTAAAAAAAAAAAGACAGAACAGCATAATTTATTTACACAGAAATACAACAATTAAACATGCCTTCAAGTAACAAACTGCATAAAATCTAAACAAATGCTTTGTATTACATACCACTGTGTAATCGTTTAAGAGTTTCATAAGTGAAAAAACTTGTTCCTGAATATGGAATAACCCCAAGCAAAGTTGGAGCATAACCACGATATAAAGTAGCACAACCTTCTGTTCTCCATGTTTTGACAAAAACTTGAACCAAGCTGTTATACCTAAAGAAATATGTCTTTTTTTTTAAATGCCACACGATACATAACTATATACAATCATGTCCATAAATTAAGGACAATTCAGAATCACACAGAAATTGAACTCTAAAATAAAAATTTCACCAGTAGAATTAGCACACACATCTTGAAGAATATGCAAATTACAGGAAGCCACCAGATGGCGCGGATAGTACGTCACAATGACGAGTGTAAGAGAGGGGTATATAAGGAATGGTGGCAAAGAAGTAAAATTGTTCACAAGCACTTTAAAAGCCTTTCAGTGCAATAACCGCATAATTATGGCACAAAGGAAGCATTTGGATGATTTTTTACATGGTAGAATTATCGGACGACTGGAATGTGGATGTACCCAGCTGGAAGTATCCAAGGAACTTGGAATCGTCCGGAGTGTCATCTCCAGGTTTTGGCAACGATTCCAAGATGATGGTAATGTGAGTAGATGTTAAGAGCACAGGTCACCCCCGAGTTACAACGCCGAATGAGGACCGGTATTTGGCAGTTACTGCCAAAAGAAACTGACGGAGCACAGCATCAGACCAGTCTCGTCAGCTCTCTTCAGCTAGCGGTACGACAGTTTCAAGGCAGACCGTGTACAGACACTTAGGGCACATTGGTCTATATGCTCGTAGGACTGTCAGATGTGTTCCCCTTACCGCAACTCACTGTCGCCTGCGATTAACCTGGAGTAGAGAGCATACATTGTGGACACCGCAACTGTGGTCTTGTGTGATGTTTTCCGACGAGTCAAGGTTTAGTTTGTAGTCCGATTCTCGCCGGACTTTCATATGGAGAGCGCCAGGTACCCGTTACCACCAAGAGAACACCATTGAACGACACCGTTACGGTGATGCAGGATGGCTCGTTTGGGGAGGAATTATTCTTGGTTCCAGAACTGACCTGCATGTTCAGAGTGTAACGACAGGCCACATCTATCGGGATGTCATTCTGGAACACCATGTACGTTTGTTTCGGGACGCCATGGGTGCTGAATTTCTGTTTATGGATGACAACGCCCGTCCTCACTGTGCAAACATTGTAGACGAATGCCTTCAATCGCAGGAGATCACCCGTATGGATTGGCCAGCATACTCACCGGACTAGAATCCAATAGAGCATGTGTGGGATATGCTTGGCTGATGAATTGCAGCCCGTCAACCCCTCCCACCTGTCTACCAGAACTTCTGAGGGCATTGCTTGATTGAGTGGTGTTATATTTCCCAAGATCAGATTGATAATTTGATACTCAACATGCGCAGGCGTTGTAAGGCCTGTATTGCATCGTCCGGGAGACATACTCCGTATTAATCATCATACTAACCATGTTATACTGTTTTTTGTGAATAGGTTCTTTTTTGAAATTTGCTCCAGGAAGTAAAAATCGCAATTTTTATTAATTATGTCAAACATATAGCATATTTTTTGCTCTTTACCTTTTTTTAATAAATAGTCAAATTTGTTTTGCTTCTGTCTCTTTGCCTGAACTTCATTATCCTTAATTTATGGACATGAGTGTAGAAAGCTAGTAATTTAGAACAACATAAAAAATTGAATAACTAAAAGATGAATTAATACAATTTTTTTTTTGGCACATGCATAAAGACAAAGTTACTATCCATGTTGACTATTAAACCATAGGATTAAATTATGGAGACTGCATATTCTGTGTTAATAAGTTTTCCTATCTCTACAAATGACTTTAATTTCTGTCATCCATCCCCAACAGATGGAAAATAAGGGATCAGAATTCCCTTCTTCAAAGTGTTAAGTGCATAAAGAAAAGTATCAGTAATAAAAGTATGCGATAAATAAATGCACTCTTGGTAGAGACAAATAAAAAGGGACACGCTTAATAGGATAATGGTTCTCAATTTTCTTTAGGTGAAGTGGATTTTATTAATGTCACACCATAAAGCAACATGAGGGCTATTGGCAACAGACCTTGTAATTTTGAACCTCGGCCAAATGACAATACTTGAGATCTGGCACCCTCTCTCCAGACTTCCACATCCCACCAATGGGAAGATACGTAGCCTCAACAGATTTATGATGCATAGGCCCACTCTACACAGTGGGTCTTCAGTGGCACCAGGAATCAAACCCGTGATACTCTGGCCACAAGTTCACGACCATAACCACCAAGGTGCCGCGGTTTTTTAAGTGGAAAAAAAATTAACCGATTGGAAGCAATTCCTTTTTGTATTAGGAGGACCGGAAAATAATGTAGTTTCTGCGTATGTCGATATTATTTAGTAATTTATCAGCTCATTGTGTACTTCAAAGTCATGCCAAAGACATTTTATGGTAAGAATGATTTGTTTACTCATAAATATTTAAATCTTAAAACTTTTTTTGTGCAACTAATGGAGGAATGGCCAGCCAAATACCAGAACACATGCATATCCTGCATTGTATGATTTTTGAGTTTCACAAGTGTAGTAACACAATTGATGATACCAAACTCTTTTGCAATGTTTATTCAAAGGCATTCGATCTTCGGAAGTGCATAAGGTGAGTTTATAAGTTCAAACTGGGGAAGTTGGATTTTTCCGACTAGCACTCTTCAGGAAAATGAATAGCTTTAGACATTGGCATGTTAAGAGCTAAAATGGAGGGAAATCCATGTCAGACAATCAAGGAACTGTGTCAAACACTGTTAACCAAGTTGTCCACCATACAAAAACATTTGCAACAGATTGGTAAAGTGAGCAGAGCAGGTTTTTGGGTCCTGCATAATCTGTCTGAAGAAAACAATGCTGACTGATCCACCACATGCAACTTATTGCTTTAACACACTGCAGAATTGTTTTTTGATTGCTTGATCACTGGAGTTGAAAAATGAGTCCTCTATGAAAATCTGAAATGCAAAAGGCAGTGGTTTTCTCCCTAAATGCGCTTTTATGTGTTTGGTGGAGAATTCACAGAGTCGTTAATTTTGAAGTGCTGAAACCTGGACAAACTGTGAATGCAGACCCTTACTGTGAGTAAATCAATCTTTGATTGAAAAGTTCCCAGATATTGTCAACAGAAAAGGTGTTATTCTGAAACTTGATAATCCAAGACCACACAGCGCAAGACGAACCCTGGGATAAGTTAACGAATTGAGATGGGAGTTGTATTGTCTCACCATCCATATTCGCATGATACTGCTCCAACGGATTTCCATTTATTCTGATCTTTTAAAGATCTTTTCATTGGTAAAAAATTTAAAAATTCGGAGAATGTCCAAAATAAAATTTCTAAATATTTTGCTCGAAGATCATTTGATTTTTACCGATCTGGTATTGAAGATTTTTCGAAGTAGACAACAAAAGGTTGCTTATAATGAGGACGATTACATAAATGAATAAAACTAAAAATTCATCTATTTGAATTTAATGTAGGAAAACGACATTACTTTCTGGCCCCCCTAATGTAACAAATGAAATATGTATGAAGTCTTTCATTAATTTAATTCAAAGAAAACATAATTTCATATATTTGAATTTTTATCATATATTTGCAATATCAAGGCTTCTTAATAACATAATGAAATACATATGCACATAATGAATGAGGCCTTTTAGAATGCTGATTGCGATTTATTTTTTTAAAACTATCCAAATAAAAAATTCATTAGACAAATGGATAAATCATTCATGTAAAAAACTAATTTTCCCTTATTCATTAAATGTCAATTCGCATAAAACTATTTGATAAATGATAATTTAATAAAGAATTATGAAGATTCTCTCTAATGAAATGCAAATAAGAAAATGGCAACAAGATCTCGTAATTTTAAACTGCAGTCAAATGATGGGGATGACACCCGAGCCGGCACCCAACTCTAAAAAATTTCCAGATGAGGATTGCGTCATGACAGATTTAGCATGCATTGGTCCCTCTATAACAGAAAGGGAACATATGGCTTTGAGGCCACTTGTGGTCTTCATAAAAGTTAACACCTGTATTAATTAATATTTAATTATATAGATTACAGCAATTTTATAGATTAACAATATAGGTTTTTATAGATTTACAACACAGACTATAATGTACAGTGTTGATCTACTGTACTACTTCAACGTTTGTTGGCTGTCAGCAGGACATGTTTTGATAAAAATTTTAACTTTACGACAAAATTTAAACTTTTATTAAGAGCAAAGAGAACTATGTAATCTATCAGATCAAGCATTTTTTCAAAAATATTGCCTTTTTGTTTGAAACCATGACAAAACAAAATTTAAATATTTGCTTACAAGGCAAAACGAAGCATATATATAAAACATAGTAAAAGATCCAAATATTTTGGAAAAAAATTAACACTTTTCAAATAACATTAACAAATAGCAATATCCTTTTTCAACTTTTATAGTACATTTAATATTGCAATAAATAGCAACAACATTTTCTCTCTAGTTGGAATATATTTTTCAAAACACTTCCCAGAACCAGCACAAATTTTGAATGAGCAGAAATGTAAAAATAAAATATTCCATGAATATGTAAGTGTCTTGGATTCTTTAACAGGAGATTTCAAATATTTTCAGATTTTGACGAGCACAATCCTTCTATGAAACTGGTATTTGAACCATGTATAATAGACATATCCATGGCTCCTACAGAACAACAAATAGAGTTACTTGAGTTGGGGGAAGATAGTATCCTCAAAGCCTTTTCAAATGTTATATTAGATTCAATAGATATCTGGAAAAATTCTGTTGAATATCCATGCATATGAGAGCATGCATGCTGCTGCTTTCCTGCTTTGGAAGTATTTACTCCTGTGAGTCAATATTTTCTCTCATGACAAAAATTGAAACTTTTTATTTTAAGAACACAAATCACAGATACTCATTTAAAGGATCAATTAATGCTTCACAATACAAAGCTTGATCCAAATATTCAATTATTTTCAAGTAAGGAAACAAATGCAAATATCCCCTATATATAACTTAAATTTTCTAATGGATTTTAAATTTTTTTTTAGGAATTGTTCAGTTACTTATAATTTAATGCCAATATTTTTCTCTACTGTATTTCTCTATAATGTTAAAATTATTTAAAAATACTTCGACCTTCTTCTTCTTATTATTATTATTTATTTGAAGTGGTATTTAAACATGTAGTTATTTATATTAAAATTTATGCATATATATGTGATTACATAAAATACCAACAGTGAAACATAAAACATTACAAGAGTACCTATGAATTTTATAATTTTGTAAAAAAATAATTAATGATTAATATAACAAGTTTTTACTCTCTTGTGAAAAAAATATATTATATTGTAACTTTTTATGTCAAATAACAAATAATAATTTTATTTTTGTAATAATTCTATATGATGCAACAAATTGTTCAAACTACAAAAAACTAATAATTTCATAAAAATCGCATTTATAGGTACATCAACCTATGCAGCCTCTTTTACTGCTACCTAATTTACATGTGGTCTCTAATGGGACGTTATTATTAAAACTTAGTGATTATTGAATTTACTTTAAAAAATTTAAGCTTTCTATTTCCATCAACACGCTAACAACAAAAAAACCTGACATAATCCATCAAAAACGAAAATAAAAAAATTCATTCACATACATGTATAATTTAATAGTTCTAGATAGCGCCAGCTACTTAATAGTACCGCACAGAGCAAGACAGACAGCTGAAAACAGGTTTATACGGGAAAGCCCTAATGCTTCTACACATGCATTAACTTGTCTACAATATAAAAAAAAACTATAAAGAGTCATACATCATAGATCTAATCAACAATTTAGTTTTTTATTATGCTGATATGAAGTGTGACCAAAATTTTCCAGTCTTGACAAAAAGAAGGTTTGTATTGTCAGTTCGAAGTTCGGGTTCAGTTGCATTTTTCGTATTGTTATGAGGATAGTGTACTTTTGTTACATAAATAAATTTGAATAAAACTGCCCTCTTTTGAAAAAAATGAGTATCACATTTTTCAATATAGTAAGAGTAAAAAAAATAAAAGTTTTCAGTATAGTAAAAAAAAAGTAGTTAACTACTTTTTCTTTTATTAAAAACTTAGAAAGAAATCATGCATTTTTTTAAAATACAGATGTTTTTTCTAAAAAAGTTAATTATTGGAAATTATATTTTATTCAATAATTACATTACATTTTATCCTTACATCAAATAATTCATTCAAATTGCTTTACTGCAGCATTCCATGGAAAAAATAAAAAAATAATCAACAGTGGTTTGTAGCAAATGAAACATTTGATATACACAAATTCTCTTGTATCCTTTTTTGCACTTTAAATACACTCATAACTTCTCATCAAGTTCACCCAAGACATTAATTTTTTTTAAAAATTTATTTTAACCCTTTAATGCGCGGTGGTTTGTCTCTGAAACCACCATTTTCTAAAAAATACCTCTAAATGCACAGGTGTATTTGAATGAAACCAACCGTTCTAAAGATATCTTTTAACTCTCTTAAAAGACATTAGATGTCAGCACATGAGAAAAAGGCATCATTTTAAAAGCCTTTTTTGAACACTCCAAAAAAGATTTTTTTAGCAAATACAAATAGACAAAAATTCAAAGTAAGTTATGAACATTTTTGCTGCATATGATGTTCATAGCATAACTAATTTTTAGTATGATAAATTATGATAAGAAGTGCCTTATATAAAGAATTTTTTTGGGTGGTTTCAGACTGATATCACCGTGCACCTAAAACATGAAAATTGTTCGTTTCTTCTCCGGCATATAGTACACACGCATAAGAGATATAGTCCTTTTTTTTCTTTTCTTTGACTCAGGCAGTGAAATAACTAATAATTTATGGGGGTTTTGCCATTGATTTGGGGGAGGGGTTTATTATTTCAATATTACTGCATGTTTTAATAATTTAATAATAAAGAAAAAACTGGCTATTGAAGTTGATACCAATTGCTTATAGTTATATTTTGTATTATTTAATATTTAAAAAGTAATTCTAATACTTAATATTGCATATTTTAGTAAATTTATTACAAAATATATAAAGAATATTCTTACAAATCTGATGCAAATCATATATTGTTCATCCGAGAATTATGTCGTAAGTGTGCGGTGGTACTTCTGTGAAACCACCTCCCCCCTCGGGGGGAATGTACTGTAATTTTTTAAAGGTATTTTCTGGTTCTATACATTGCATTTATAATTTTATTTTGAAAAATTCAGCAAATTTATTTTTTTGCACTTCAAAAAGTTAAACAAAGGTTAAATTTAAATAAATACTTCTTCAACAAAACGTTTTTTTATATTTGAAATTTTTGTACATTGCATTCATGTAACTTTTTCACTTGGAGGTCTGTGGGACAGTTTTCACTATAAAAAGGAGTCCATGGGTCAAAAAAGTTTGGGAACAACTGCTCTATAAAATTAAAGTCTGGAGATAGGGCTTGCCAATGCATCACACATAAGGAGAATACCATCACTTTCCAGAAATTCGTCCATCAGATGAGCTCTATGTGGCCTCACATTGTGTCATCCATTAAAAAAAACAAGGTCAACTGTAGCACTGAAATGTTTAATGTAAGGCTCCCTATACCTCACAGCAGTAACAGTACATGCTGTCGTAATTGTTGATTTCTTGGACAATGGAGGGCAGGTAGCACAGGTCCCTGGTTCTCTCCATATGAAAGTATGATGAGAATCACTGGTTAGGCTGAACTGTAACTCATCAATGAAATGAACAGTCGCCCATTGATCCATGCTAGATTCTCTGATCTATGTACTATTATAAGTGAACTCTCCATATCGCAGAACTGATAGGATGCAAACAGCCCTCTCTCACATGAAGTTTTTAAGAAACAGTCACCATTGAAACTCGGGTTCATGTGACTGCATACAACTCATGAGAGATCTCAGAAGCTGTAGCATCCTTGCTTGCTATAATAGACAAATGGTGATTTTCTCTACATTTCATAATGACATTTGCATAAAATTTTAAATAAATTAAATTGGCAGTATTTTTTTTTTAAAATACTCAATGGTATGTGCACAAGAACTATTTAGTTCATTCACACATCTAAATATAAAACAAGTAAAATTAAATAACTTTTAAACAAAAAATATCATAATTTAACATTAACTGTACATATTATATAACTTCTTAGATAATAGGAATAATAAAAACAATATCTCACACTTCTTTATGTGTAACAGCCATTCGAGCCCGAGCAAGATCTAGAGGGTATGTGCAAGTAGTAGAAACTATTCCAGCCAGTGAACCAGCAACAAATGATTTACCAGGATTGGCTTTCCTGTTAAAATAATATTGTATATTCTAAATCTGATACAAATTAACACAAATCACAAAACATTAAAAACAAAAAACATGAGGCCATCATGAGATAAAAACACCTTTGTTTGAAAAAAGACCATAGAAAAAGATAAGGAAGAAATTTTGATAATTTTTTTTTCACTAAAAAATGACATCTTATTTGATCCGAGAAGACAGGAGGTTTTCAACTAGATTACTTGAAAGGAACCTATCAAGCCCTTTATATTAGCACATATTCCTGGCACATATATATTGTCCACATTATACAAACGAATTGAATTAATGCACAAAGTGGGCCACAAATGTGCAAAGAAGTCTAGTAATTAAACATAGATACAATATTGTGGGAACTGAGCAAAATGCTACTTTCATAAAAATTATTGGTTTATTCATTTTTTTAACAGTTATGCTAAAATAAATATGTTACATGATCTTTATGAGCCTTCAATACACCACATGCCCATTTTACTAACTTAGAACTTAAAATTTTATTTCCTTATCTCTTATCTGAGTATCAGAAATGATGGAAATCAACTTGTTTATCGCTGTGCAGTTCATTTTTTTAAAATCTTTTTTACACAAAGATTCACCAGTTTTTTATGGTATTCCAGTCAGGTGAATTTCCAGGCTATTTCAACATTCAAAGATTTTTTATTAAGAAAATTTTTTTTCTTTGAAGTGTGGAATGGTGGCAACAATTTACTCACAGTTGGGAAAACTTTTCAATAAAATATGACTTTATAGTTGAAACTATTCGTCCTTTTACATGCATGTGAGAGAACATACACCAAAAAATTCCCCAAAACATCTTACACAGGTGCTTGGTTTGTTTGATGTGATGCTGATTAAGAAGTTCTCTGTGCTATTTCGTAAATTTGGATTTAAATTTTTTAGTTCTAAAATATATTTCATCATAAAAAAGAACCTTTTCAGTCCAATCTTTGACTGCTCATTCCAATTTTTTTTCTAAGAGTTACCTTTTTCTTATTGAGTTGCAAGAAAGTATTCCAAATACAAATTATATACCCTCCAACCTAGTGTTAACAATTTGTACCACATTGTAATATCAGCAACAGATCCTGAGAAAAGTTTAAACAAGTCAAAACTTATTGAATGATATTTTTAACACTCGATCCATGTAAAAGAATGTCATCTCAATCCACATCATACGGAACAATTGGTTTTTACATTTCCCAGAAATCCTTCCAACAACCACTGTACTCTCATTTTTGCATATTTTACCTAATCTTTATAAAATGTGTTTTTAAGAGCCATCAAAACTCATTTTTGTGCTAATATCCATGACAGTAATGTACTCAGAAACAAGTGAATAAATATAAATAGTACTGTTTGATTAAGTGGCAGATGAATTTGAATCCATTTTGATAAGCAGATGCTCTAGAAAATATTTGACACGATGCTCACAAAAGGATTGTAAAATGGTGGAGCTAATTTGAAATGTTTTTTTAAGATTTTTATAAGATAAAAATTTTAAAAAATGACATTTTTCAATTATTATAACACTGCAAACGAAATGAAATTTAATTTTTATATATAAAACGAGTACAGTAGACAAAATTATATAAATCTCTGCTAAGCTATGATGCACACAACACACACAATGGTTTAACCCCTTGCCTCTCGCTCCCGGCAAATTCACGGGGTGAAATTTTTCTCTCTATTCCTCGAGCCCGTGATATTTCCGGGCAGGAGTGTTGAAAAGTAATTTGACATAAAAGCTTGAAACAATCTATTTCTTAAGCCAGGAATATTGTTTTTTTCTTAATGTATACACCAAATGGCAGATCAGATTATTTTTGACGTGTTTAGCTATAATAATAATTTTTTTAACTAAATGTCAGCACAACAAACATATATATTAGAGATATCTTTGGTCAAGTACTTTGTTGCGCACTTCAAAAAAACACATGGGTAAAAATTCTGAAAAAAAAACTGATAAAAAATATATATTTTTTAATATTGTATACATTATACAGTTAGAGTCAGGAAGTAAACTGGATTCTACTTTTAGTACTATTTTGTCAATGACTACAATAAAAATGTCGGAGCAGTAGACACTGTAGACCAATTTATTGCAGATTACACTATTGCTCAAAAGCGAATTAAGAAGTACTATAAGAAAATATTTTTTAATTTGTTAGATAAAACTATTTTAAACTAGTACCTTATTTATAAAAAACAAGGAGGTAAAAAATCACATTTGATGTTCGTTTATCTTTAGTAGATGAACTTATTGAAAAGTATTCTATATCAGAAAATACTGCAAAAGAAGACAGCCGAATTTGAAGAATAACCCCAGCCATTTGATTAAAAGACATTTTATTAGACAGATACCTCTAACTGATCAGAAGTGGCAACCATCAAGATAATGCAAGGTTTATTGTTCCAAAAGAGATGAAAACAATAAGAGATGCAAATAGGAAACTCAGTACTACTGTGCAGTTTGTGATTTTGGCCTTTGCATCTCATGTTTTGAAATTTATCTCACAAAAAATATTACTAATGTTTATTTATATTATGCAAAAGTGTAATAAAATTCATTTAATGTTTAAAACATATGCTTTTTAAAAATTTTCCTCTTTGTTGGAAAGCCAACATTCAGTGATTATAACCCTAAATGTTTGCTTTACTTAAAAAATTAAATTTCGTATTTCAAGCTAAAAATTAATCCAAAAATTAAAAATGAATATCTATATAGAACATGTACTTCTTGAATAAAAAAATAGGCACTTTTAGGACCGTTTTCTTCAAAATTATCTGATTGTTAAGGGATTAAAATTAATAAATTTTTAAAATCAGATTCAGAATAAGAAGTAAATAATGCAATAAGTTTGATACACAAAAAGAAAAATTTATTAAAATGGCATTAAAAATATAGCTATGAATAAGCATTAAAATAATGATTTGCATGAAAAAGTATGTAATACTTTGTTAACTATGTAAAACATAAAAGAAATAAAATTTAAATTATGACTTTCTGTTTCAGCTCATTGTCTACAAATAAGAACAAGAGTTCTTTCAGTATGAAATCATCCATAATCATGTAATCATCTAATTTGCCCTTGTCTAATGTTTGAGAGAAGACATTTTTTATTTCAATTTATTTATTTATTTTGCCATTGTAGTGCAGTAGGCTTATTTAAATTTATTTTATAAGGGTCGTGGGTAGCCTAGTGATTAGAGCATCAGACTCCAGACCAGAAGGCCTGTGTTTGATGCCTGATGCCACCAAATACCCTCAGAGTACACACAGAGTATGACCTCATTAAATCAGTGGGTCCAAAAGTCTTGTGGGCGGTCACAGCAAAAACCACGCGTGCAGGGGCCTAGAGAATATTTCCCTCCCCTCCAGTTTCATGCCTAAATTGTAGAGGTGGAGATAGGTCGTATCGCCATCTATCGTGTATGAACGAAGCCAAACCGTACTGTCACCTGCATGGCGCTCAAAGCTAACGAAAGACGTACACCTCGCCCCTTGCCATGATGTATTTCGTGGGCCTTGAACTGACACCATCAGACAGGTGGCATTAGAAACAACAAATTTTTCATATATGATTTTTTCTCTAAAGTTTCAAAATACAAAGTGTGGTGTGAGTGAGTGAATATTAAGATCACACTGTTCAGCCATACAAGAGCTTTTGGTGATGGACCTCGTAATTTTAAACCATGATCAAGTGATGAAGATGACATCTGAGCTGGCACCCACCTTTGCCAACTACCACACCAAGGGGAGAACATCTGAGCTCTTGACAAATTTAATGTGCATTGCTCCCCTTACAAGGCAGGTCTTCAGTGGTACTAAGATCAAACTCATAAAACACCACAAGTCCATTACCTTGACCACTAGGCTACCACAGCCCCCACAAAGTGTGGCAGATGCAGCCAAGGAAGGTAAACTATTGGATATGGAGGCAGAAATACAAAGTACAAGAATAGATGATTGAGATCCAGATTGATTAACATAGAACTTTAAAGCAACATGAAGTTTAATGGTGATATACAATACTTCACAATTTTGAACCTTACTTAAATGACGAGAATGACAACTGAGCATCTCCCCACTCTCAAAATTTCCACACCATAGCAACATAAGGAATTTGAATTATGCAAGATTTGAAATACATCCTCTTTATGCAGTGGGTCTTCAGTGGCATTAAGACTCAAACCCACAACTAAACAAAGACAACCACAGCCATGATCACTCAGTTACCATGGTCACAGTTACAAAAAAGGACACATTATTTTTGTTACTTTTTGATCTGTTTGAGAGCAGTAGAGGAAACAGATGAAAATTAATAGCCTGTGCATATACTAGTGATACCTGCAGAGCTATCACTTTTCAGTGTTCTAAATAGGAAAATATATTTTTGTTAGTTTTAATTTCTTGAATTTGTTTTTTTGATTTTCTGTTTAAGACTTATTTTTTAAACGGATTGATATTACAACTCACTTTTGTTTCAGATTACAATCCATGGAAGGATGCAAATCTAGAGTAAATTAGTTGTTACGACAGGAAATTTGAAAAAGTCCAAACAATTCTGAAACTTCAAACAGCACATGGATTGTAGAACATATGGATGCATTTTGCAGTTTAAATAGACAGCTTTTATTATTATTATGAAGGAAATTGAAAGTTAAAACCAAATACTGGGTTAGAAAAATGGTGACATTTTTTTAAAAATTCTTTTAACCTGAATTGCATCTTGATCAGTGGTAGACTTCTGCTTCTGACGATTCACAACTGGTCAAATTCAGAAAGGAAAATGTAGCGGCACCATCTATATAAGCCAGTAACTACCTTCGCACCATGGTGATCATTTTGGTGTAGTGGATAAGTTACTCGGCTTCGGATCCAAAGGCACCTGGTTCTATCCTACCGGATAAGCACGCCACTTCATTCGTGACCCTGGCTGAACTCAGAAAAACGCAAGCTTCTGAACTGTCGTGGCGCCATCTATTCACCGCAAATGCAACCAAAGCCATTAGACACATGACGCAATGAACAAAGTCGTCTCACATATGATGCAATCAACAAAGTCGTCTCACATATGATGCAATCAACAAAGTCGTCTCACATATGACGCAATCAACAAAGCCGTCTCACATATGACGCAGCAGCAAACACGCTTGATTAAACAAATACATCGTTCGTTCGCCTATCCACCGACTCACTGGTGGGGGAGCATGTAGCGGTACCATCTATCTAAGCCAGTAACTACCTCCGCACCATGGTGATCATTTTGGTGTAGTGGATAAGTTACTCGGCTTCGGATCCAAAGGTACCTGGTTCTATCCTACCGGATAAGTGCACCACTTCAACACCATGGCAATTCATGCAGACTAACAAGTGGGGAATCTAGAAACATTTTGGTCAACAAAAAAAAATTGATTTTGATTGCAGAGCAGATGTGGTCCGGTAATTTACTTGTAGGAAGTACAACTTTTTGAGAGACTTAGCATCTATACTTTAAGCTATTTATGCAAATATAAGATTAGATTTACTTTTTTGTAACTGATATTCAAGGCACCAGACTATGAACAATTTACTCAGTTCAATAAAGTTGATTTCTTGAAATTAGGTAACTTATCTAAACGATTACCTATTAAATAATTTAAGGAATGAGAAAGCCTTCCTATAATTAAAATGAAGACAACTTTTAAATGAGGGGGAAACTTTTAACTTCAGTTCAAATTTTTATCTATCACTGAAAATGAAAAAGAGCTAAAAAACTCAAATAATCACCATTTTTTAACATACAAATTTATACATTTCAGAAAGATAGTGGATGCATTCCACCATCTTCCAGGCAAACATTTGCTCCCCCCTCCCATGTACAGTAGGTCACACAAAGGCTGGTGGTAGCAGTATTATGCTTTTGGGCACGTTTTTATGGGTAGTTCTGCATCCTTATTTGTGGTAGAACAGACCATCAACTACAACAGTTTTTCCATATTTTAAAAGTTTAATTAGCTTTAAAACTGACTTAAGAGTACCCGACCTGGATTTTATTTTTCATTATTTTTCCTTATATAAGGAAAAATATTTAAAATATACTTACTAAATTTGCAGCAATCCAAAATTTGTCATTTTCATTGATGCTATAAATTGAGTAAATGGAAAGCAAGTCTTACTAGGAAGTAACTGCTCATGGACTGCTATGTTCTAGTCTGACGTGTAACAGCTTAAGCAGTTTCCAAGAAAACGATTCCATACTTCCAAAATCAATAAATAATCAATATTTCACAATATAATAACCTTCACAGAAATATGTTTATTTCATGAAGCATTTTTCTAACATGGTCTTCATCATTTCACTTTACTTAACTTTACTTTATTCCATCAAGCACAGTTATTCATGTCAAATATTAAATATTCATTACAAGTTGGATTTTATGAAGTACATCAATAAATGATTATTTCACACACTGAAAGTAAACCTGCATATACACACAAGCATAATTTTAATATTAACTTCAAAAAATTTTATAAACTTAATGAATACAAAGTCAATCGAAATAATTTTAAATTAAATCTGAAACTACTAATTTAGAAATGATAATGTCACATTACAAAGCTACACTAGGTCTATTGGCAACATGTCCTATAATTTTGAACCATGGCCAAGTGATGATGACACAAGAGCTCTAGCACCTCACCCTATTGTGAGGAAAGATTTTGAACCACAACCTATTTAACATGCATCAGCCTCTGTACACTGAAGATCTTTTGTAAAATAATTGAAATAAATCATGCAGATTTAGAATCAACTTATTTCATATAACTGTTCAAAAAATGTCGATTCATTACTATAAATCGTAATATAATTGAAAATATTTTGTAACTGAATTTCCAAAAATATTCACATGTCATTTCATTTATAATAAATCGCAGAGAAACAATTTTTTAATATTTTAATGGTAAGAAATGGTAAAGATCTAAAATACAGTAACTGCAATAATTAATTGGACAGGTTTCATTGTACATATTTTACACAGTGTTCCAGTTAGTGCCACACATCTTCTATTAAAAAAATATATAAAACTGAAAATGACATAGTCTACATAATGGGCATTGGCTACAGAAAGTTTTACACAAATGCAAATTTATGTTTGTATATTGCATATGAAGTACAAGTTCATTTTTAAATCAATTTGAATTTTGACATCAAAGCATGAAATAAATAACAGAACAGAAAAGTAGAATGAATAGTGTTATATTATTTATGAGTTCAATATATTTAAAATTAAACGTTTAAAGATAAAATAACAAAGTAATACAAAAATTAACACATTTAAGAAAATATGCTAATTACATTACTAAAATCTAATGATGCTAGCGGAATTCTCACTTAAAAGTCATACAAACATACCTTTCCTCAAAAGTTTCAACGTGCAAAATACGTTTCCATTGCTCATGGGCAGTGAATTGGATAGATGCATAAGGAATTATACGTGCCATTGTAGCAGAATTTCCTCTCCATAGACTTAAGAGACCAGATGAACGGTAACTGTGAACAATAAATTGAAGAGCTTCTTTCAAAGAATAATGCTTGTTTGTAACTGAAAAAGAGATAACTTTAGTATTTTAAAAAGTAAACTACAAATTTAAATGACACAAATTTGTACATATTGAAACAAATGTATATACATAATGCTTTATAAACTATTGGCAACTTGACATAACCCTTGGGGGTAGATTAATTGATTTAATTTACATTGCACTATGAAGCAACATTAGGCTATTGACAACAGACCTCTAAAATCATGGTCAAAAGACAAAGAGAAAACCTGAGCTCATACCCTCTCTTCTAACTTCCATGAAACACCAATCATGTGACTGGAAGCATATTTAACTGAGAGACAAGTAAGAAATTTCAATTTGCAATCTTTTACACAGGTGAGCAAAACTTAAGCAACAATGTAAATTTTAAGCAGATAGACATGAAATTGTTCAGTATTGGAGTTATTGCCATTTTAACAAAGAACATGCAATTCAGTAGAAAAGTATTGCATATGCAAATGGCAGGAACAAAACTTCATAGGCGACGTGAGTGTATGCAAAATGCTTGCGGTCAGCACACGCAGATCAAGACTACAATAAAAGAAGAACAGAGGTGCAATTAAAGATATTTCCAGCAAGTGTAAATGAGTTCTTTTGTGAAATATGGCTAGAAGAAATCACCTGGACATACGCTGAGTGAGTGAATATTAATGTCGCACTGTTCAGCTATTCGAGAGCTTTTGGCGATGGACCTCGTAGTTTTAAACCATGGTCAAGTGACGAGGATAACACCTGAGTTGGCACCCCCAGTCCTAACTACCCCACCAATGGGAGGAGGCATTTGAGCTCTTGACAGATTTAACATGCATCTCCCCTACACCTCGGTCTTCAGAGGCACTAGGCTCGAACTTATGACACCGGCTACAAGTCCATTACCTTGCCAACTGGACATATGCCGAAAAATGATGGGAAAGCTGGAGGAGGGGCGCAGTTTGACCAGTGCAACTGAAGAGATGAGAATCAACAAAAGTGTTGTTTCATGAGTTTGGAAAGCCTTTCAAACCATACGTACAGCTGTTAGAAAAGTTGGTAGTGGCCACCCTAAGAAAACAAATGCAATTTATGTCTGGTATACAGTACTGCAGGCAGAAAGGTCGTGATACAAGTCAGCAATTGTGCACAGGAAAATGGTGAAAAGTGTCATAGCTTACTGTGGCCAGACACCTTCACAAAGGTGGTCAATCTGCCCACCATCCTGAATGCTGCATCCCTTTGAAAGTTGTCCATTGGCAGAACCGTTTAGAGTGGTGTAAGGAGCACAAAAGGTAGACATTTCATCAATGAAGTTGTGTCCTCTTTAAGGGTGAGAGTCATTTCAGTGCTACAAACGATTCTCACCACCAGCTGATTTGGAGAGGTCGGGACACGGTTTCATTCAAGTAACACATCAAGGAAAAACAACATTACAGTGGTCCTGGAATTGTTGCCTGGGTAGGCATTATGCTGAACGGGCTAACTAAAATCCACGTTTTCAACAAAGGTTCGCTATTTTCAGGATGTGATCCTTTTCCATGTGCGTCTGTTTAGAGGTGCTATTGGACCATACTTTGTTTTTATGGATGAAAAGGAACAGCCACACCAGACTGCTGTCAAATGCCACAATATGCAGCCAATGAAAGAAAACCATTTCCGCACATGTTCAAATGCAGTAATCTTTTTTGCACATGCCCGAAATAACGTTTTTAGATTGGTTGTACCAGTGGTTTGTAAATTGTGGTACACGGACCCCGGGGGCGTCAGTTCCTATCTAGGGGATCCATGACGATCTCATTCAATGTTATTTCCCTCTTTTATGGACTCCGAAAGGCTTCGGGGAAAAATTTAAAGATGTGCTATCTTTGAATAGATCACTAAACTGCAACAATGAAAAAACTACCAGAACATATATTTCGATCAAGAATATTAATCGATTTTTTTTCATTGTTTGCAACTACACAACAAATTTTTTTTAATTAGATGTTAACATGAGTGTAAAAAAGTGTTAAGTGTTAAAAAAAAAAGTCTATATAAGTAGAAAAGGCAGTCTTTGGCAACCTTTAAATCCCTCAGTCATGTGTTGAGAGTCAGGTAGTGGTGTTCAAAATCTTTTTAGATGTTAGGATATAAATAGGGGGGGGGGATCGAAAGTTTAAGAACCACTGGGTTGTAATATTCTTGTGTATGTTCAAATTCAATAATCACGATCGTACATGCTCAAACAACGTTTATAATTTTTAATAATCTTTTACTTTGTTGAGAATAATTAAAATTTGAAATTATTTCTTTTAGAAGAGGAATGCAATGGAGTTACAGTCTAATGCATAAAAATACTCAAAAGACTTAAAGGGTTTAGCAAAAAAGGAAGTAACATGGAAAACAAGAAACAAAACAGCACAACAGTATTTAGATTCATTTGTACTTATGCAAACTTACGTGGCATTGTCTGCTTAAAAAAAGTTATTTGTCACAACTCTGAATGCAATTATGGCATTTTAGATGTCTAAATAATGTAGTTATTAGATCTTCAATAATTTCAAGAATGTATACACACTCATATATTAAAATACAGCATTTCATTCTCTTAAATCTTTGCCAATGGAGATCTATTTCTGTGCATGTGCAGAAACAATAATCAAATGATAGAATTTAGTGAGGTTTTTTTGATTTGGTGAAACTGGTCGGAAGTATAATACATAAATACCACAATATTCATTTATCAGAGCTTTTTCAATGTTATAAAAATTTATGAAAACAATTAATTGCAAATAACTTATTTTAATTTATCCCACAACCTTGTAGTTTTTAAACTTCACATTATTACATTCACTCCTTTAAAATCAATCTAAACTTGGTGCTGTTCAATTCCCAAAACAATGAGTTTCCAATTTTAAAAAACTTATATTCAAGTTAAGAGTGAGAAAAAAACATGAATAAATTAAATCTAATCGACCTATCTTTTTTTTAGTGTACTATGTTTTGTTGAGAAAATTATATTTGTGTATAAATTTGCAACTTCCTTTGCCCTGAGTCATGCCTCCCAGTTAGAAAATCACTATAATGCCATATCCATTAACAGACTGTACATGCTAACACTTTCTTCAGAAAATTAATAACAATTCAAAAATTTTCTCAAATCCTATTTCATTAATATTTTTTACTTTAATACTGATTTTCTAATTTTGTGCTGTTTCTTAAAGTAACTGAAATCCAAACTCAGAAAAGAACCAGCAGATCATGTTCTTACATTAGAAAAAAAATAATACAAGTTCTTTAGTGATAAAAATAGCAATTATCAAAATTTTCGTTACACAGCATTTTTTAAATTTCAGAATATTAAAATTGTCAAGTACATCAAAAGCACTACATGTTCCATATTTAAAAATATTTTTTATTAATACGATTCTACTCTTAAATATAATAAAACACTTTCAAATGAAAATTTAACTTATGGCCTTGCTATAAATTTTTGTGTTTATGCTAAAAATATTACTTTACTTTGGAAATTTATTTTGGTTCTATCCAAAGGTGCAATAGTTGTTTTAGCTACAGCACCTGCTGCTGCACCAGCAATCAAAGATGAAAATACAGCTTTCGGAACTATTAACTAGAAAAAGTAAAAGAAATCGATATTGCAAAAATGTAATAAACAAAAGATTAAAAATGTTAAGTAATAAAAAATAAATTTACTCAATATAATCATACATTACATAGAAATACACTAAATTTTAAGAACAAAATTCGAATGCTAAAATAGAATACATTAAAAAAATTTTACAATCTGATAAGTTCATGATGTCACATTCATATTAATAAAAACAATCTCTTCCTTTGTATGTAATCATCCCTTTGCATAGATTGATAAAATTGAATTTATAACAACAAATTATTTCAAAAATTATAAGAAACATCAAATAATCATCTGGCTTTTTAAAAATTTGTAAACTGAAACATTTTGTACATGTAGTTTTAATATTGCTTTAATGATGCCAACAATTTTTTAATCACAAAATGCAAAACTATCTCAAATTTCTTACAAAACAAAAACATCATTAAATTAAGATCCCCCCTCTCATATTTTCCCTCTTAATTTATGTTTATCAAATTACACACAAAAATAAAACAAAAAACTACAAGAATTAAAACAGGACATTTGGTTATGTGTTTTTGGAGTAGAAAAATAAGAACATCTGAGAAACTGATGAATTTTTAAAATATGCTAAAATAAGTACAAAGACATCATAATTTTGAATATCCTACATCCTTCTCAAACCAAGCATGTCTCAACAGTACTGGCCATTAAAAACGTGATACCAGGAAGGAAAATAATAGCAGAACCACATTTATTGTACAAATATAATGAGGGAAAGATATGATTAAATTTACAAGTGCTTCAGGGGGCAGAATTCACTTTAATGGCTGAGCATCCAGTCAAATGGGGTTGCAAGACAGGTACGGGTACATGTTCTAAGCACAGCTTGAACTGTATGCCCGAATTCATTAATTTTAGTTCTTAATGAGTGGTGGCATGCCGGTGTCTTTGCAATATATGCTTCAATAGGTGTTGGGTCCGAAGAATGTGCTGACGAGGGCAGAAAACTTTCTTCATATCAAGGAAGGTCAAGGCAACATGCAGTCATGTTACTTTCCAGCAAAACAATGTGCAATAGAGGCTTCAAACAAAGCAGGTAGTCACAAAAGTTAATATGCAAGAAATGTAATGGTGACTGTCCAAAGTACCAGCTATGCAAACAAGGGGTGACCGAGATATATATTCAATGACATTCTATACAATTATTCCAAGAGCCAAACACTTATGACCGTGAAATCTGTAAATGTTCCTACTCTTCCATATTTCCTATACAAGGATTTCCTATACATCCAGATGCTCATGTTGAACATAGAACCAAAAATTGTCAGAAAAGATAACATGATGCCGCTTTAGAGCCCATAAGTGAGTGATAGAGGTTACATGGCACAAAAGCCAAATTAGGCAATTCTATACCAAGTACCGTTTAAAATAAGTAACATTTTGAAAACAGATTCAAAATTAGATGAAAATAATTTGATAAGTTGGGTATATTTAAAAACCGAAATTCATTAAAACTGCATGAAAATTGTAATACATAAATGTTAAAATGATTCTCATTTAAAAAATGAAAGTAAAAAAAAAACCTAAATTATATCAAACCTGATAATCAAAAATAAGTGAAGCACAAAATTTAATTGAAACCCCAGACTTAATCATGAAATTTATAGTTTTCAATTTCCATTTTGAGTCAGTGTATACAAGCCAGTCTTGCCTTGCCATTCCTGTAGGGATTCACCTACATCATAACGAATGACACCTTCATCTTCCGATTTGTCATCTATAAGTATACTTTCCCTAGATTTGTGAGATGTCATTTATATCTCTACTTTGAGTTAATGCAGGATGCTTTATTTTAAAGGCATTTTTTTTATTCAGATTTTTTTTTTTGTTTTTTGCATTATGTTTCAAAGCCTTTGGTAGAGCAAAGAAAAATAGACAAAAAGGACGTGAGGGAGGTAGTATTTGGTACAGGAACAGATTACCAAGTTTCAGTTTGTAGTTAAAAATATGGTAGAAATTTGGAGTGAGTGATTTTGGGGTTTATTGGCGCAAGAGCCGATTTCGGCTATACTGCGCCAAACATTTGTTTTAATATCTGTGGTCTAGACGGGAAGAGAAAGAATGAATTGAATGACAAGAAAGAGGGTCGAAAATAGAGAAGGATCACTAGGGTACCCCGAGTTCGTGAAGCCCATGTTTACCAAAGACAGTAAACTCTGTGGGAAAAGGAAAAGATCACTAGGGCACCTCGGGATTGTGACACCTGTACTCACCTAAAGGTGAGCCCCCTGAGGGGGGTAGAAATTTGGAATAAGATGTTAAAGGCAAGAGGTGTGCTTGAGTGGATAAGGATGACAACACCAATGTAGACTAACAGATGTGGAAGCAGTATTCAATATAGAAATAGATTACTCAGATTCAGATGACAGAGTAGGTACTGTAGAAGATGTGGAAGTCAAGAAGTTTACCTGTGTTGATGAGGACAATATAAGAACAGATGTTACGAAAGATGACATAGTATTGAATGAAATAGAGATAATGATTTAAGAATGATTCAGAGGCAGACATATATTTATAATATTTTGATCCATTTGGATGATAAAGAAAACAGTAACAGATGAAGCAGCAAGGGCACGTATTTGCAATACTTGTGCAACAATCAGTTTTGGGGCTTTTAAATAAGAAATACTAATTACTTTTGATATCTTGGATTTACTTTTCCGTTTTCCATTTTGAATGAAATTTTGAATCAGATAGATGAGGTAAAAAATAATGCACACTTCAGCTCCAGATTGTAATTCCCGAAAGCATACCCAAAAGAGGCACATTTAAAGTAGGCTAAATGTCTACGGCGAGAGTTCATGAACCAACTAAACCTCCAACACATGAAGTAGCACAGAAGATTCAGAACATATGAATGAATTGGAAGTTTAGATAGCCTACTATAATTGTTAGTAATTTAGGACAGTTGTAGATAAAAACTAAATGTTTAGAAAAAATAATGGTTGCATTTTTTACAAGGATTCTTCAATATTGAATTACACCATTGTAAAAAAATCTGTTGCCTTAGAGGTCCACAGCAGATCAGATTCAGAAATGTCACTTTAGGAAGAATTTACAGATTTCAGTGGACTTACAATGGAGAATATAGGAAGGTTTTTGCTGCTAAAAATGACTGATTATACAGCAGATTGTTTCAACAGCCAAATTACTTGAACATAACTTTCTTTAAAAATTTTTGGCTTGCCACCAATTTATTCTAAAGCTTTATGAATATCAAGGAGATTTTGACAATTCACTGTTTGGTACAAAAAGCATAAAAAATCGTGAATTAGAAGTTTGACCTATCCATGAGAAAAAGGTATTCATCTTACTTGAAATAAATCTTTTGTCTAAGAGCCAGCCTAAAAATTAAGCTTCTTCTACAGTTCTGTGGTGTTCCTAGGAATGAATGAGAAAAAAAAAAAGAGAATCCAATTCGGAGAACTGGAATCGCTTTGGCTATAAATAGCTCCGGCAGCATGCTTCCACCCATCATGGAGTCTAACAAGGAAGACAGTGTGCTGATCTACAGTGAGAGAGTGAGTGAATATTAAAGTCGCACTGTTCAGCTATACAAGGGCTTTTGGTGATGGACCTCGAAGTTTCAAATCATGATCAAGTGACGAGGATGACACCTAATCTGGCAACGAACATACAACACCACACCAATGGAAGGATGTTTGAGCTCTCAACAGATTTAATGTGCATCACTCCCCTACACGGCAGGTCTTCAGTGGTACTAGGCTCAAACTCATGACACTCCAGCCATGATCCGATACCTAGACCATTTGGCTACTGTGGCTGTGCTGATCTACAGACAATTAATCAGGCTCAGTTCTAACCTGGAGGCATTATCAGGACAAGATTCCAAGAGGAAAAACTGAAGCACCCCTTGTTTGCAGTACTACCCTTACAGCAATATCTTTTGGGGGACTCAAATCCCATACGGATAAATCCCCAGTCAAATAACAGAAGGTGGGTCATTCTTTTTACCCACCTACAGTGAACCAAGGATCAAAACCTAGAACCTTGTTTTCCTCCCTAAGGAACACTGCAATGCTAAATATGCAGGTTGGAAAGCCAAAAACATAGATGAAGATTTGAAATAAAACAAATTAACTGTTGAATGACCTACAGAATACTTGATTTTAGTTTTACAAAAAGAAAATATCTATGTAATAATAAAATTGTGATATTTTTTTTTCACATGTGCATCTGTGATCTACACTAAAAAAGCAGGAAAAAAAGTGATACAAAACTGCGAGAATGACTGAAAATAGAGAAGGCACACTAAGATATTCCCAGAAGCATCTCACTCATATTTACCAAAAACAGCAAATCCCATGAGAGAAGAAAAATAATTGGATCTCAAGTTTGAGAATTCCATATTTAATTAAAGAAAAACCAATGAGGAAACTCTTTAACACAGTACAGTAGGTTTCTGCTACAATGTCAGGGGAGTGAGTGAATATTAATGTCGCACTGTTCAGCTACACAAGGGCTTTTGGCGACGGTCCGCGTAATTTTGAACCATGGTCAAGTTACACCTGGGCTGGCACCCCCTCTCCTAACTACCACACCACACCAATGGGCCAATATCAAGGGAAGTTACAACAATAGCCATCATGCTCATAGTCTGTGGTGTAAGATTGAATCGATGCATTGCCCATGTAGGTACTTGTGCAAACAAACCAAGTACCCCAACTAATGGTCCACGCTGTGGTAGTTTAATTCTGCAAGGAAAACAAATCTTTCCTCCAGGGCAGTGGTCTTCAAACTGTGTTCCACAAAATCCTGGGGTTCCACAAAGTATGCCCATGGGAGATTTACATTCTCTGTGGAGTTTGTATGACCACAAGTACCTAAAGCAGTGTTTTCCAACACATTTCACAATGGTAAATTTAAAAATAAATTTGTCACTGGACAGACTCTTTTTAGCAATTTCCTGCAACTTTTATTATAATATAATAAAAGAATATTAAAACATTTTTTATATGTACTATCTAGATTGTGAATATTCTGTCATTTATGATTTTGGGTTATGTAAAACTAAGTAGAATGGAATGGATTGGAATGAATTTGATTTAGACCAGCGGTTCTTAAACTTTTGATCCCTGGGGTCCCCTTTATCAGTGGCACAGCTACCAATGGGCTAGATGGTGCCATGCACCGGAACCCTCGGCCCAACCACCAGGCAAGCCGAACTTGAGATAATTTCTCCCACAATTAAGATACAAATATCAAAGGTTGCAACATAACTATAATCACGGCAATTCAGTTGAAAGTACTTTGGAACTTCTAGGGAATTCCCTTACATTCTTCATATTGTTTGTTTAGTGTTGCGAATTTTACTTAATGAAAAAATTATATTATTTTCAATTTTTTTTCATTTTTCTATTAACTGTTACTTGAAAATAAACTGTACTTCAAAGTTCTATGAAAAATCTTACCATACTTATTATTACACCTTAGAAATCCTACACAAGATGCAATTGACTTCCCAGTTACATTCTATTTTTAATAACAATACGATTCATAGTAAGCAAGTTTCCTGTTTCAATATTTCGCATTTTCTTGTATCTGCCATAGACTGATGAAATTTTGACCCCCCCCTTCCCTCTGCTCTTTTGCAGGAGAGGGATGTTCAAATAATAAATATATTATTGTATTTTTTTGTTCATGCATATTTTTTGTATCATTTCCTGTCTTTCTCAGTGGGACCATTTTATAGCTCTAAGCCCTCTTGTGGATGAGTTCGATTCTCCCAAATAAATAGCCAGGGATTCCCTGATGTTTTGTAGTTTAATATTACATGTCTCCTTCCTTTTAACATCAGTAAATACTCGAGCACATACGAAATGTACTACATAAATTGTAAAATTGAAATTAGGGATGGGAAAAAAAAGAAACCCAGTGGTGCGCTTAAGCGCAAAAAATGCCAAGAAAGAGAAGATAGTAAACAAAGATTGTAGTTTTGTATATTTAAATTATTCATATGTTTTTACATTTTTACTTGATAATATCCAACCAAGGCCCCCATTTTTTTTAGCACCAGGGGCTTTGGAAACCTAGCTACACCACTGTCCTTTATGTATCAGGGTGACATTGCAGACCCCCAAGATTTTGAACATCCCTCCCTGACATCTTGATCAAAATACAAGTTCTAGTAGAGTTTCTTCATTGGAGACTATTTAATAATCTAGTCTAGTATGGCACATCTTTCAATTTTTCCAAGAGGCCTTTCAGAGAGAGTTCAATCTCAACTTTACATGAACGACTCTACAGATCACAGTTCAAGAACCGCTGTGATTTAGATGATAATGTTAAAAAAACATATGAGGAAAAACATTTTTAAAAAAAAAAAACCCTAACACTTGTAAAATAATATTTCCCAGTGGAGAAAACCAAGCACAAGATAAATCAGAAAAGAACAACTTATTCACATCTTAACAGATTTGACATTAAAATCTAAGTTTAAGCAGAAACAGCTCCTAAATTTTAGGCTGCAAATTTTTAAAATTCAGTTTTTGCACAGTTATAAACATTTTAATACCATTCTGAGCAAAGAATTTAAGTTAAAAATATGTCACAACCTATGTGGAAATGCTCTCTCTAACAAATTAACAGATAGTTTCAATAGACCTAGACTTCAACAGCCTGTTTAAAAAAATACAAACACACATTTCCCAGTTACTAAATATAACACAAGGGTAGACGACATCTGGAATATGAATTAATGCTATTAATGAATGAATTACATTAATACTATGTAAAAAAATTTTAATAAAATGTACAGTATTTTTCTTAAATTGTCTTTACTTAAAGTACCCATAACATGAGCTACTTTAAATACACTGCTGGCCACATGAAATGCCACACCAAGAAGGACCAGAGATATCACATAGAAATTTATTTGGAATTACATGTTATACAAAGATCAAACAATTAAAATTACAGCCTCTTGTGACATGTGGAGGATGACAAAATCAGTAGTTAGCATAGTAGCCAGTTGGCTATAACCACTGCCACACACCTCGATATAGAATCAAAGAGGCTTTAGATGTATCCTTGGGGTACAGAAATCCATGCAGCTTCCACATATTGCCATAGTTGATCTAGTATAGCAGTGGGTGATATATACTGGTTCAATTGTTGTGCAAGCATGGACCACTCGTTTTTGATAGGTGATAGAGAGAACAAGCAGGCGAAGGAAGCAATTCAATCTGATGGGTAAAGAACTCTTGAAAATTGCATGCCACGTGTGGTTGCACATTATCCTCTTGGAATATGGCTGATGGTAAGCGCTGAATGTATGGGAGGACCACGGGCTCCAAAACCTCACAGATGTAGTGCTGGCTGTTCAGTGTACCGGAAATGAGTACTAGAGGGGTGTGGCAGTGAAATTCAATACCACCCCAGACCATGATACTGAGTTCAGGAACAGTGTGGTGATGCATAATGCAACAGTTCAGCAGCCTCACCTCCAAATTCGAATCCGACCATCATGATGTTGCAGGAAGAACTGGGATTCATCAGTAAACCTATGTCATTTCATTGTCCATGTACGCTGCTCATCGCATCATTGGTGGCGTAAACACCTGTGGTTTCCAGTCAAGGGTAAACAAAGATATGGACGCCTTGCAAGCATTCCACTCTGCTGCAAATGGCATTGAATTGTATGAATGGATATCGAATGATGCATTACAGATTGAATCTGTTACGAGTGAGTGAGTAAATATTAACGTCGCACTGTTCAACTACATGAGGGCTTTTGGCAACAGACCTCATAATTTTGAACCATGGTCAAATGACGAGGACAATACATGAGCTGGTACCCCTCTCCTAACTACCGCACCAACATGAGGATGTTTGAGCTTTCAACAGATTTAAAGTGCATCACTCTCCTACATGGTGGATCTTCAGTGGTACTAGGCTTGAACTCGCAACACGCCAGCCACAAGTACATTACCTTGGCCACTAGGCTGCTGTGGTTCATGATGTGGCTGCACAATCCATCACTGCCATGGACACAATCCGCCTGTCATCACGGGCAGTGATGCAACGAGGAAGGTGTGATTGGCGCCATTGGTCCATCATTTCTTCCTGCATCCAGCGATGACAGATCTGCATCACAATTGCTCAGTTTCATCCAACTTGTTGATCGACTACTCTTCCTCGGTTGAATTCAGAAACTTGGTCAAAAGACGCTCGATGTCTTCCACAACAGCTTACACAAAAAAAAAATGCACGAGAAAACAATTGCTGTACTATTAAATGCCAATCTGTTCTCCAATTATAAAGCCCTTGTGGGTGGTGCTACAGTCACCAGTGATGTGCATCTGCACTATAATGCTAATGATTTGCATATTTCATTTCTGCCAATGTATCATGTAAATTTCACATAGTTTGCATGCTTCCTTCAGGATGTCGCATTTTGAAGGGGCCTGCACACAATGCACTATATTAAGATATATTCTTTTAAGGCATTTTTATGGATGGGTTCTCCAGAAACACTTTATAGTTTCATGAGTTCCTGAGTTGATAAAGTTTGCTCTAGGGCATTAAAAGAGAGGGTGCAGCTAAAATCTTGCATACGATTCTGGATAACCTTCTTGGATCCATCAATTTCATATTTGTGCAATAATCAAGGGATCACAGCTAATTGAACATCAAAAATCCAGAACAATAAACTGCAGTCTCAGCAGCTTGATCCTATTCTAATCAAATTTCAATAAGTGCTGACAAGATTTCCTCCTTTTTACACAAAGCATAGCACGACACTCCATCAATCAATCAACATGCAAATGTGACTTCTGAATGAGAAATCTGAAGCAGAATCTTCCCTTTCACATTAACTGTAAGTGGCATTACTCTAACCAATATTGCTAAAATGTACCGAAATACCCAAGAATTGCATATTCCAGCACATTGTAAGTTTCAAGCAAATTTGATGTTTACTGCATCATCTTTCATAAAATAGAAATTTTAATGGTCAGCAATGTATAAAGTAAACACCAGAATTAAATAATAAAGTGTTAAAAGAATTTCAAGAGAAAAAAATTGTCTAAGGACAGAATATATTCTATTAATATTATTCCTACTCCAAGACAAGAAATAAATATTTATCAGTTGTGTATTTTTTTACTAATCAATTTAAGTGAGCAGTCAAAAATTCATACACGCAAACATGAATACTTTTTATAGATTTAATGAAAAAATTCCTAACTGAAATTTTTAAAGAGTTATTACTTTTATATGTAATAAAAATCCATTACTTTGAAATTCAAATTAATTTTTCATGCAATTTTTAAATTATATACTATGTCAACAACATAAGTTGTCTTCAACACTTTATTTTTCTTGATAACTTTTGAATCTATCGAAAATATAACTAAAACCAATAAAATCATTCCTGCAGATAATTTACTACATTTAAAAGATTTCACAAACTTCAAATTACCATTATTATGTAAAGTTGCAGAAATTAAAACAAACTTCAAAGCTATAAATCATGTTTCATATTTTCAAATAAAATTAATGGAAGTATAGTATTTAAGCTAATACACTTTATAACAAAAAAATGAGACACCAAGAAGGAATTGCCCAATTGTACTGAAATTTCGTATGCAAAGACATTTGTACCAAATATGCAAATGATTAAAATTTGGTGTCCAACAAATGAATAAAGAGAGCTACAGTGCATCGCTTAGCAGGTGTCTATAAAAAGCGATTCTCAATCTGATGGTCAAAATTTGTTGCATTGCAATTTAGGATACCTTTCAATGACTGAAAAAATGCCTCGCCACAGGATTCGAGCTCATTACGAGCAACTGTCAGAGTTTTAAAGAGGTTGTATCATTAAATTGAAAGAGGAGGGTTGGGCAAATAGGAGAATCACTAATCATATGGGTGAAAACAATGTGGCCATTAGAAGATGATGGCAAGAATAGATGGACAGTGGTAGATTTCAGCATCACGATGGTAGCAGTCAACCTAGGGCAACAGCAGATTAGGATAACAGATTGATTGTCAGATCAGCTGTCACAACCCCCAATTCATCATTATCAACCATTAAACGTGTGACCCGCACATGAGTCTCCACCATGACCATTCATAGATGGCTGATAGAGCAAAATTTACGCTCATACTGACTGCCACACTACCTGCCCCACTCATGCCTGCACAGATTACAACAGTGCTTGGCTCAATCAGATTGACTGGGGACGTATAGTGTTTAGTGACGAATTCTGCTTCCAAACCGTGTCCTGACGATCATCAAAGACATATCTGGAGATGCCCAAGGTAGCACGCCGATCCTGCTTTCACTACTGCATGCCACACAAGCCCTCAAACAGAAGTTATGGTCTGGGAAGCCATTTCGTTTGACAGCCGGACCCCTTTGGTCTTCATTAGAGACACACTTAAGCACAGCAGTATGTCAACGACATTCTGAGAACTGTTATACTAGCATTCTTTTTGCAGTAACCTGGCCTTATTTTACAGCAAGATAATGCCAGATCACATACGGCATGTGTTGCTATGAACTGTCTTACATCTTGTCAGCCACTTCCTTGGCCAGACAGATCACTAGATCTCTTTTCAATGGAGCATGTCTGGGATATGATGGGAAGGCAACTGCATCTACCAGGGAACGTTGACAACCTGGCCTGATAATTGGAGAAAATTTTGCATGAAATGCAGCAGAAGACCATCAGAGTGCTTTATCACACTATGCCACATCGTGTGGCAACTTGCATCCAGGCTAGAGGTTGGTCAACACCTTATTGAGCTCTATGTAACTATGTACTATGTAACTCTGAAATAAATCATTCAATTTTTCTGACATTTTAATTATTTTCTATTCTGCACATAATCTTTCTACTCACCAATTTTTGCCACTATTGGACAACTCATTCTTGGTGCATCAATTTTTTTTTTGTTACAAAGTTTTTAATTGAAAGTTTACAGAATATAAAAAAATAGGGAATTCAATGTTCCTTTTGTTGACATGTGAAATTATATTCATCACAAAGCACTGAAAATGTTTAGGCTTTCTCAATAAAACACTTTTAGATTAAAAAATTAAAATCGTATTGCAGTTTGAACTTTTATCATAACTACTAAATAGTCAGTTGATATGAATTTATATTCATTTAAGAACATCTCATTTTTCATTAATAAAAATCAGAAAAGAAAAATGCTACTTTATTTTTTGAGGTTAAACAACCAAATTAAGGGCCTTGAGCAATTCAGCATATGAATCATAATACATTCTCATAAGTTAAGAAAACCTTTTTTCAAGATGCTTTTCAAAATCTTATTAATGTAATGGAGCCTGGTTTGTACATCTCTAATTATGATACTTCTTCTTTAGCACGACAGCCCGGGGTGGGCCAAGGCTTTCCTCAGAATATCCCTCCATCTTGTCCTCCGGGAGGCGACAGTTCTCCAATTGGTCACTTTCAGCACTTAAAAATCTTCTTCCACACAATCAGTCCATCTCAGCTTGGGTCTCCCTCTGGGTCTGTTAAAGATGGGTTAATAATTAAAGATTCTTGATGTCATAGATGAGGGATCCATTCGACAGACATGTCCCGCGAATCTCAAGCGGCATATTTTGATGTAGTTGACGATGTCAGCTACCTTAAAGAGTCTGTAGAGTTCAAAGTTGTACCTGCGTCTCCAAATTCCATTATCATTCACAGCCCCAAAGATCTTACTCAGGACTTTCCTTTCAAAAATAACAAGTTGATTTGTCTGGGTCTTTGTTAGAGTCCAGGTTTCACATCCATAGGTGAGAACAGATCTTATAATAGTTTTATACAAAATAATTTTTGTAGATCTTTTTATCAATTTCGATTTTAAAAAAGTTCCAAGGCCATAAAGGCAGCGATTAGCAGCAAGAATTCTTTTTAGTTCAAAGCCTATGTCATTACAAGAGTTAACATTGGAACCCAGATATGTAAAACTGTCAACCAGTTCGACTTTAAGATTTCCAACTTGAAGGGCCACAGGGCTCACTGCTTTTATCACAGGCATGTATTTAGTTTTATCTGCATTAATATTAAGATGCATTTTTTCAGCAGATGCTTTGAGAGCGCTGAATGCTAATTATGATACATAACATTTAAATATTCACAATATGCTATTTGATGTTAATTCTTAAAAGAATTGTCTTGGAATGTTCGAAATCTTAAAAATGCTGTTGTATTTCTATTGTTTTTTCCCTACACAT
The DNA here is from genome assembly GCA_019973975.1 of Trichonephila clavata. Classification (NCBI taxonomy): domain Eukaryota; kingdom Metazoa; phylum Arthropoda; class Arachnida; order Araneae; family Nephilidae; genus Trichonephila; species Trichonephila clavata. The sequence continues at coordinate 190,760 of BMAO01000780.1, read as the reverse complement.
GAATTTAATTAGCAGTTTCTACATATTATGAATATTCTTTATATATCATCAATTATACCTGATCATAAGGTAATGTAAATTGAAAAAACTGAGCTATGCATATGATTGGTTATTTTATTAGTCACACTTTGATTCAACATAAGGGCTATTGGAGAAATACCATGTAATTTTGAGCCTTGATCAAGTACATACTAGAGCTGTCACCCAATTCTCCAAACTTCCCCATCATACCAACATGAGGACTTAGAATCTTGACAGATGTGCATCAACCCTTCAATACATAGGATTTAAGATATGCAACATGTGTTAATTGCATTCCACCTTGTTCAACCTATTTCAGATTAAATTTTAAATAACATCAAATACCTTTTCAGAGCTACGATTTTCATCCTCACTTTGATCTTTACTATTGGATGTTTTTGAAGATGAAGGAGCTGGAGCTAATACCAAGACTTCACTTAATACAGATTCATTGCTATAAAAATACAGAGCATAAAGTAATTCATAATTAAACTGTTTACTTATTAGTATTAAAACTTGTATTGGAAACCTCTTTTACATCATGACAAATTTAAAACAAGAATTTTGATCTTCATTACATTTATATCATAAAATTGTATTTACCTTTATATCAAAGAACAATTAATGAAATTACAATTTGAATCACTGGTTCCTTCCTTTTAAGCAAGCCTTACTTTTTCTTAAAACAAAAGTTAAGCTGAGAACTATGCGTTTTTATTGTTAAATACATTTTTTAGCATATTCAAGTAACTTTTCCAATTATTATACTAATTATAAAACACAAATATTTTGAAAAAAGAAAATATGCTGCTGGTATATTGTTTTCATAAATTTTTCTGTCTTGGGGGGGGGGGGCGACAATAAGTAAATTACCACATGCTTGATACTTAACAATACAATGCTTGATACAACCTATTTTTCCAAAAAATATCTCACATTCAAATAAATGCTTAATTTGCTTAAATCAGCTTACTTTAAGGAATTTCGTAAAATAATTTATAATAAATATCATAGCATTATCTTTAAAAAATTTTATATTTTTAAAAAGTACTGTTTACAAATAGTTTGGAAATGAACAATTATGATTCAGAGGTGAACTCACCTTTTAATGTTTCCAGACATACTTTCATTCATCGGTAAAATGATCTAAAAATATTTAAAACAAATATAAATTCTCTCAATTTAAAATTGTCCCCAATTAACGATTCTTAATTACTTTTAAAAAACACTAAAAACATTTCATTCAATAAATGTTCCATGTGGGCATTTCAAACAAAAAAAAAAATATATACAAACAGAATATTTTCTCAGGCAATGGTGATGAATATTTGATTTTTTTTATAATGTTGCACTTTGAACTTTTTGGACTACTGATAATTCAAAACTTCAATCAGGTGACAAGGATGAGAACTGGGTTGGCACCCTACTCTCCAAACTTCCCCACAATATCAACTTTATGACTTGAACTTTGACAGATTTAATGTGCATCATTTCCTCTACACAGTAGGTCTGTAGTTTCTACAGGACTTGAAACCATGTCTTAACGTTGGCCACAAGTTCACAACCATTTGGATACTGTTGCCACATCTGTTGCTTCCTAGGACATCAATTGACCCTTTTAATGAATTACAATTTCACTGATAAAATAGTTAAATTATTATACTATTGTTCATTTTTGATTCATCAAAATAACGTTACCTGTTCGTCCATAACTGAAAATTTTTAATCAGTAAATTAAGTATGATCAAAGGAGGTTCTGAAAATAAGAATAATGATTTTTTTTAAGAGGAAGCAGCATTACAAAAAAAGGAAAATTGAATGTAAAATATAATCTTTTGGGCTATATTTCCAAAAATCAATCCAATGCACCCATGAAATCAATTTCAAGAAACTCTCCTGGTAAAATTCAGTACCTGGAAATTTAGGAAGTTCTTCATGGCCTGTCATATTTCACTGCTTCTGAAATGTCCCAATATTGTAAACTTCTATAGAAGGAAAAAATGAAAGTGATGGGACGAAATCAAGGCTGAAGGTCAGATTATTCTTTCTCTCCCATCCCAGGCAGCAAATACATTCTGCAGTAACCTTTGCTGTAAAAGTAATCTCTGAATGATTACTTTTAATACTCATATAAGTAGACAATTTTTTTTTTAAATTTCAAGAGACTGACTAATAACACATAAATAAAGCAGATAAATTATTTAAAAATGCTTTGCATAAAACAAACTTGCTTTCAATTAAAATTCTTCACATTGTTTTCAGTACATCATAAATTTTATTAATTTTTGCTTTACTTAGCAAAACAAAATATTCTCAATTACATAAGATTTAATAAAACATATTTTACACTTCAGTGTTTGAGAGCTTCAAAAAAAAAACCCAATTTTCAATTATTAAGAGTATGCAAATTTTTTAAAGATAATTCTACAGAGTAACTGATTATCCTCTTTTCTACACTGCACATTAACTTAATTTTTGTTTTAAATTTTACTATAAAACAAAGACTTGAATAAGTAACTGTTTTTCAATTCATTGAGGATAAAAAAAAAGACTACTTCACAACAACAAAAATTTCTATGTGCAATGAAAAAAATCAGCAACAAGTATTTATATCATATTTCTGCAACTGATTGTTGATACTGCACAATATATTTCTGATTGACTGTTTCTTAACACTCCCCCCCACCCCACACACAAAGCAATATGGGGGCTAACTGGCAATAGACCAGAATGAAGTGACAAAGATGACACAGCCTTTTTTTTAAACTTCCACACTGTGCTGAGGTGGAAATTTTGAGCTTCATCAGATTAAGCCTGCATTGGCCCCTTTACATAGCAGGTCTTCAGTGGTACAGGACTCAAGCATACAACTCAACACACAAGCCGACCAAAGGATCACAAAAGGAACCATGCAAGACAGATTTATTTTTAATTATTACTAGTAGATTGTGTTCTCATTATTAGCAAGTGGTTAATCTCAAAACTAAATTGAGGTAGTGATTCTTTGACCAGATAAGATTGTATCAAAAAAAAAAAAATTGCCTGAAGTGACAGATATCAAACAGAAATAGCCAAAAACTGTTTGCACAAAATAACACTAAATACGAATGGAATTCAACTGCCCTCAAAAAACAAAAATATGAGAAGTACCACATAAATACTTTTCTCAGCTGAACAGCCAGTTAAATCAAAAACTGGTTGATAAGTACTTAAGAGTATTTGATTTTAAACAGAGTCAAACAACAATTCTAAAGTTTTTTTTATTTCTATAGTAACATTTATCTAATATGCAAGTTGTTATTCAAAGTATTTCCTAAAAAAATAGTTTTTGAAGAAAAAATAAAATAGTACCAGTTTTAATTGATTTAATACATCAATTAGTACAGATGGAAAGCCTAAATTTGAAAATAATTTCTTTCAGAATTCTTTTGCTGATTATTTTTTTTAAAAAATTGATGCCATTCAAAACATTTATATTAATATTTACTAATAAATATGTTTTCAATAAATAATTTGACAAAAATAACTTTTTATATAATGCTTGATATTCAATACTTAACAGTAGCTATTCATCATTCAGAAAACTTCCAAGTGAAGAGGGAAAAGATTAAATATAAAGACAAATTACTAGGTGCATGTTGAAAACAGAAAAACTTACAAAATGTAGAAAACAATGCTAAATTCTGGCTTGTAATGGCTGCTGATATAAAATGGATGGTACACTTCTGATATTATCAATCTGATAATAGCAGCTAGTTTGAACTTAGTCCCATTTTTTTTCTGTTACAAAATGGCTAATTACATTTGTCAACTATTTTGTCATAACAATGGAGACATGAAATGTGCTAATAAAAAGATAAGGCACAATAAGTTTTTCCAATAGGAGAAATACTTACTACAAGAGAATTTGCGACTATACTGCGCACTATTTAGATTAAAGTAAGCAAAAAGTGCTGCTGGAATTGTAATGTTGTTAGTTATCAGCGTTGGTGTTCAAGTAATGAATTTGTTTTTGAGACATAGGATTCTATTTATAGGTCTTATGCTTTATTTACTGTTTATCAATGAACTTACTTTTGCATTTCCTCAACATCAAATGTGCCTACTATACGCAAGTTATCATGGCTGCAAACAAGCTTCTACTAGCTTTGTTTCTGTTGAGCTACAGGTTTGAGTCTTGGTATCCCTAAAGAAATGTCATGTAGACAGGCCGATGCATGTTAAATTTGTTGAGGCTTAAAATCCTCGTGCTGGTGTGGGAGTTTGGAGAGTGAGGTAACAGTTGAGGAGATCTTTGTTGACCAAATTCAAGGTCCTTCACCCATAGCCCTCATGTAGCTTCAAAAAATGCGACATTAATAAACAATTATTCAATGCCAGAGGGATTTTAACTCAGATTTAGAATGATAATATCACCAATGTTCATATATGCAACAACTCGGAAAAGCAGTTGTCAATCTACAGACCCTATAACTAATAAGTATTGGATTAACATAATCATTAAAGCCTTAATTATCAAGTATTATAGGTAATGGATTGTGAATTAAGGTCTTGACAATTAACTTAAACTCTAATTCAAAATAGAAGAATCTGAATTATTGTAGTTTTTGTGTGCAAGTCAATATTATGATAAAGTTGTGCAAGAAAATGTAGTGCCAGTTGATATGATCTCGACATTTGATCAAAGATAAAAGTTATTTGGGATGTATCATGCAAATCTATAAAGTCTGGCAGAAATAAGCAGCTGGAAACAATGAAGAAATTTAAATCGAGACACTATTTCCATTAAAATAATTTAATTAGTTCTCAAAAACAAATGAAAAAAAAAATCCTACTTAATTTTGCTTTTATATGTTATTCTACTAGTAAATATTTTCTAAAAAGTAGCTCATAAAATTCAGAAAGTTTTAAAAGGGTGCCTTATAAAAGGTAACTTACTTGGTACTTAATATTATACCATAGACTAATTTCGTCAAATCGAAAAATGTCGCCAAATGCCATAATAAGAAAGCAAACAGTAGGAAACTCTGCATATGCATGTGTTCAAATACAATAATTTTGTTAGTATGTACTTAAAAATATTTTTATTGGGTTGTACCATTTTACTGCATGTTCTGGATCATGTATACTTAAAAATAACATTTATAAATGCTTGAGTATTATTTTCTTATTTTGTGGTAAAAAACTAGGATCTATTTTCAATGGAAGTGAATGCAGTGAAGTATTTATAAAAAAATATTGTCTAATACATAAGTACCCAAAAGATTATGTGGTTGAAGACTCTGTTGTTACAATTTTGAATACAATTGTGCCATTTTGGCTACCTAAATATTGTAGTTATTAGATCCTTTGTTCAATTCAAGTTTTTTTTAACTCATTATTTCATTTAAATATTCATCAATTTATCAATGAAATAACATAGAAAGAGCATGCACAGGAATTTATTTTCATGCATGTACAAAGACATGCTTTTGGTATAGCAAAATTGGATGGAAATATATCCAAAGTACACTTATTTCAACTGTTCTCAAGCTTTTTACTGGACGATTATTCTACACAACAAACTTTGAAGTTTTGTGATTCATTGACCAACAGGTCATTTTCACAACCCCAAATTTTATATTGAATCAAATGAATATCAAACCAAGTAAAAATATTTAAATAGTAAAGCCTTTTAAATTTATAAACACGAACAATATATTTTTTTCAAAAGAGTAATACAGATCAGGGCCGGCTCTAGCAGTTTTGCTGCCCCTGACAAAAATGAAAAATGTCATCCCTCTCCGCAAAGTAAAAAAATATAAAAATTGTTAATAAATTCGTGTCTATAAAACGTGAATTGTTCTTGAAATGAAAAAGGCAGCATAACAGTATATTTATAAATATCCATTAAAAATTAAACACAAAAATAAAAAATAAAATAAACAAAAAATTAAAAGTACTTTTTTCTGACTTTTAACTCTGAAAATTTTCTGATTAATTCTTTTTAATCAATCTGTTCATTTTTTTCATGTTCTATAGCCAATGTAGCTCAACCATTTAATCTTGAAGAGTTGTGGACTGTAAGAGAACATTTTAATTTGGAGAAACTTCTGTCTCCGCTTGCTACACGTATTGGCATAGAAAGTAAAATTCTTAATGCAATAGCAACATTTGGTGGAAATTCGAAAACTGAAATAAATTTCAAAACTTCTCTACTGGGCTTTCTTTTTTACCTAATAAAGCTTAAACTGACATCTCATGTGCACGATCGAGTGTGTTTATATGTACTGATTCTCCATCTGTCAACATTTCTAAATTCTTAGTTTTTAATTAAATTTTTAGGGGTATCTTTTAAATCATACATATTTTATAAAAATTGAAAACAATTACTATGGGTACCCATTAAATTAAATTTGCATTCCAAGGCATTAATTTCTTGTTCAATTATATTGAACTTAGGATCTTCCACCAGACCACATCTCGTGCTTCGTAATCAAAATTAGCAATTTTCCGTCGAACTCTGTGACGTGGCTGCATCACCTCCAAGTTAGCAGGAATATCAATCTCATCGGCCAGTTCTTTTGCATCACAGAGCATTTCATCAAAAGCCACATCCGATCGAAGGTCATTAAAAAATCTTTATAATTTCTTAAGAGTTCCATAGCAGATGGTAGATCGTAATCTTTTGTTAATAATAGCTTGCTTATTGCTTTATGCAATTTAAGATTTTATACCAAATAATGATGGAACATAGGAACTTGAATTGTTTAATGGAATTTAATAATCCAGAGGCCTCACCTCTTATAGGGTTATTAATTTCAGCATTATGAACACTAAAGAGAGCATCATAAACACCTCCAAATTGAGGGTTTAATAGCCTCTATTCCGCTTTCCCAGCGAGTTGCACTTAGTGGTTTCAAAGTTATGCCCTTTATATATTTTTTTAAAAAAAGGCCCAACAAAAAGTTGATGATGAAAAAAATAAATTTCTTGGACTGTATTTAAAAAATAACAAGTTTCTAAGGATGCTTTTGCCATGTCATTAATGACCAAATTTAAAGAGTGGCTAGTACATGGTATGTAGACTGTTCATGGACTTAACGTCCTAATTCTAGATTGTAACCGATTTCTCTCCTCTCATGTTGGCTCTACTATCATAGGCCTGCCCCCGCATATCTAGCAAATTTAGCCCCAATTTTTTTAAGTTTCTTAACTATTAAATTTGAAAGTTCTTTTCCAGTCAATCTTTCAACAGGAAGGAAACCTAAAAAGCTCTTATTAATTTTAATGGTAACTTCATTAGAATTAAATTTTTCAATACATACATACATATCGTGTCAAAAATGTTATTTGCTCGATCTTACTGGCATCGGGTGCAATCTAAAATTATTGAATAATATTTGGCTTGTTTAATTTTATGAGCAATTTGTAGTTTAATGTCCTCATGTAAAAGAGAAATTATCTCTTGTTCTGAATATTTTTCCCTAGATAGTATATTTTAATTTCTTAATTTTTTAGCTCTCTTCGAACATGTTCCTCCATTATTGGATCAAATTTAGCAAGTAATTGAATTATTTACAAAAAATGACCATTATTGGAATCTGATAGTTTGTCACACTTGCCATGAAGGGTTAAACAATTTTGAGCAAGCATTTTTAATGTTGCTACAATGTGTTGAAGCACCTCATACCAATAATTAGTCTCTGCAAGTCGCTGTCAGTTGTTTTACAGCATAGTAATCGCTGACTAAATTCAATCCAATACTTTGACTTTGGTTCTTGGATGTTTCAACCTGGTGCTTCTAACTTTTAAAACCTTCTGTGGAAAGAGAACTAGCAACACTGCCAAAAAGTTTGCAGCAAAAACAATAGAGTTTTTTGTAATGGAATAACTGACCAACCATTTATGCATAACCTTTTCACTGTTTTTTTTTTTTAATTCCAATATAATAATGTGAGCTCTTGATTTTTGAATGGTGTCATCATGAGGAAAATTATACTCTGTCAATGGCTTAGGGGGCCCTTCTTTTACCAAAAAACATCTATCGGTGTCCGATAGAATAGGTGACCAAGTTTCTGGATCTGAACTAAATACCATCATTAAAGTATTGTGATCTTTGGTTTTGCCTGGAGGAGTTCCTATAAGAGCAGAGCCACGATCAATTCTGTTTATTTCATCTGCAACTTCTTCATGAAAGTCTATATCAGATTCCGATTCCATACCGTCTTCCTTTTTTCTAGTGCCTTATAAGTAGTTCAGTAAACTTCCAGATTGTCTTTTAATGTGGGCTTGTTTTTCGCGTCGCTTTCTTTTGTATTGAGCACCAGATAGTTTTTTACCCACTTTATCAGACATTCTAAATTTTTTTAAGAATGTGCTTAAATTAAGTAGGAAAAATATAAAGATAATTGATAGTGTTTTGCTTTCATACAAAAAATTTGAATTCATCAAAAATTGACAGATTTGAATTAAAAATCGGTGTGTTTGAGATTTTCCAAAATCTTTTTGTAAATTTAAAACAAAGAATAAAAAGCACTAATTTTACTATTGTTTGAACACTGTATTTCATTTATGTTTAATATATCTATATAGAATTAATAACTATATGACAGAATATTCCAATAAAGTATATTTTTCAATATTAAAATTAGGAAAAACCAATTTTTTGATATATATAACATTTTCAACAAACCCACATATACATCAGTAGGGGAAACCAGTGTACCTAGGGTCACTTTTTTTCAATGCACAAAAACACTCTTTAAAAATGTGAAACTGATATGCACTCATCATTATACTAACCACCATCCAATTGGAGTTAAAAAAGTACTTATAATAATAAATTCTGTGAAATACAAGGTTTTTAAAAAATTTCACAAATGGCCCTAGGTACAATGATATTGTACCTAGGGCCGGCAGCAGTTGTACCTTCATGCCTTTCCCTGGAAGTTTGGTTTCACTATGTAATCAATAGAAAACAAACACACACAAGAATTTAATAAAAGAAACAATATCAGCTAATACATTGGTTTATCATGTAACTATTTAAATTACAATGTGCCAAATTATTAATGAACTACATGCATTTTCATTTAACGTTTTAGTTAAAAAAATGGTTCCAAAAGTGAACTACATACATTGTTGCTCTGAAGCACCAACAGACTATGGTTTGGGCAATTTGAACACACAATATTTGTGTTATCAATTTCATAAGTTTCTTCTTTATCATAAAGAAACTTATTTGAATGCATAATATTCTTCAGAAATTTAACACTAAGTGTTCTTCTTTAACATCTATTATTTCTGCCAAAAAAAATGTTAATTCTTTTTTTTTTGCCTTGTATTGTTAAAAGGGATTGTTAACCCCTTGCCTCTCGCTCTCGTCAAATTCACGGGGTGAAAATTCCCTCTTTATTCCTTGTGCCCATGATATTTCCGGGCTGGAGTGTTGAAAAGTAACTTGCCATAAAAGCTTGAAACAATCTATTTCTTCAGCCCGGAATTTTTTTTTTAATCTATACACCAGATGGCAGCACCAGATTATTTTTAATGTGTTCAGTGATAATTATTTATTTTTTTAAACTATATAAATGTCTGCACAACAAACATATATTATCGATGCGGTTTTTAATCTTTGGTCAAGTACTCAGCTGCGCTCTTTGTAAAAACATGTGGGTAAAAATTCTGAAAAAATATTGATAAAAAAAATATTTTTTTTTAATATTGTATACATTTTTCAGTTAGTCAGGAAGTAAATCGAATTGTACTTTTTTGTCACCGACTAGAATAAAAATATCGGAGCAAAAGACATTGTAGACCAATATATCGCAGATCACTAAATTGCTCGAAAGCGAGGCAAGAAGTACTATAAGAAAATATTTTTTTATTTGTTAGATCAAACTATTTTGAACTTGTACCTCATTTATAAAAAACAAGGAGGTAAAAAATCACATTTGATGTTTGTTTATCTATAGTAGATGAACTTATTGAAAAGTATTCTATATCAGAAACCACTGCAAAAAGAGGGCGGCCGAATTTGGAGAATAACCCCAACCGTTTGATTAAAAGACATTTTATTAGACAGATACCTCCAACTGATAAGTGGCAACCATCAAGAGAATGCAAAGATTGTTGTTCCAAAAGAGATGAAAACAATAAAAGATGCAGAAAGGAAACTCTGTACTACTGTCCAGTTTGTGATTTTGGCCTTTGCATCTCATGTTTTGAAACTTATCTCACAAAAAATATTACTAATGTTTATTTACTTTTTGCAAAAGTGTAATAAAATTCATTTAATGTTTAAAACACATGTTTTTTAAAATTTGTCCTCTTTGTTGGAAAGCCAACATTCAGTGATTGTAACTCTAAATGTTTGCTTTACTTAAAAAATTATATTTCGTATTTCAAGCTAAAAATTAATCCAAAAATTAAAAATGAATACATATATTGAACATGTACTTAGTTTTATATAATTTTCTTGAATAAAAAAATAGGCACTTTTAGGACCATTTTCTTCAAAATTATCCGATCATTAAGGGGTTAAGCAAAAATCCTCCTTTTCAACACTATCCCTTACATCAGCTACTGTAGAATTTGCATCATTAGTAGAATGAAAATTTTCAATATCTGATAATTCTTTGGATGAAGTCTCCTCAATTTAAACTCAGGTGTTTTCATAAGTTTTCTTTCTTTCTTTCTTTTTTGGCTATTTTAATCTCATGTTGATTTTTGATTTCCTCCTTTTCTGGAGTGTCAGTCAGGATTCTACATCTCCCTGGTTTTCGCCCTCCTCTGTTGGATTTACTTCGAGAATTATGCTTATTAGAAATTATTTAGAATTATGTACTTATGTTTTTATAACTATAAAGAATTGTTTTAATTAAATGAATTCTTATGTTTGTATAAACAAAATAATCCTTAATAATAACAAAATGGTAGCAATCATTTTTTTTTTTTATAAATTAAGCATATAGAAAATTTCAGAACAAAATATTCACTCCTTATTTAAATAACATCCAATAATAAAAAAAAACTTGACTAAATCAAAATGGTTCAGATAATTAAGGCTATTTTCCGGCTTTTATTATGAAAACTTTTTTTAAATAAAATAATAAAGAATATTAATTGCAATTGTACCTAGGGCCATGGACCTAGGTACAAGGCAACTATGTGGTCCCACACACACATGTACAAGACCAGATAATTTCATACAAAATGTCTTCTGCAGAAAAACCCACATGGAGAGGGGATTTATTTAAAATCTAATTTAGTAATGTTACAAACAAAATTATGTTCTAGAATTCAAAGAAAAATATTTGACTTATCTTCATACATCAATAATAAGAGATGAGCCTGCAAAATTTTACTTCAGACCATATAAAAATGTTTTTTATTTATAAATTGCCACAACTTTCTTTTGTAAAATTTCAAAATGAATGCCAAAGTAAGAATTGGTGTTGTCAGTCACCCAACTGAGTAATAAAACTTAGAACTAAAAATTAAAATAAAATGGGGTGGTCCTATAGGTACACAGGTCTTCCCTACATAGCACATACAAAATATAAAATGAATTTACATACTTTTTAATCTAAGAAAAATGTTCTATTTATACAACTCCTGCAGAAAAAAATACTTTCCATTTATCTTTATATAACACTAATAAAATTACTAAAAAAATGACTCTACAATACATTATATTTCTTAATCAAATAAAATTATCTTTTAGCTTCTTTAAAAAATGTCATTTTTCAAAATATATTTCATAGCATTTAAATATAAACACATGTAATCTCATTTGGAAATATACTTAAAATACTAAAATAATTCACTAAATTTATCTCTTTTGTACATCAAAAAAGAAGAAAACATTAAAATAACTCGCCTATTACTGACATAATTCACAAACTTTAAATATTCTGAAAATTTTTTTATAAAAACCTTTTTGATACTCCAATCCGCAATAATACAATTACTTGTAAGAATGTAATTACCAAATAGTATTGCTAAATTTCTCTTGATGTATAAAAAAAAAAAAAAGAAAAAAATCTAAAACCACATCTGTTACATTGATTTCGCATGATGATTAAGAAAAATGGAATCAAAATTTACGATAAACAAGACAAATGAACTACAAATTTGTTTTGTTTTTTAATTCTGGGAACAGTAATGAAGGTTGTGCAATGCCTCGTTCTGGAAATGAAAGCTCTTATGAAAAAAGTTTCACATCAACAATATTATTTTGATTTAATCTAAAAATAAAATGTTTCAATCCATATCTCGTAACTATAACTATAGTAATAAACAAAATAATTTCATTGAAATTAGAATAACCTAGTTTTCTTTTAACTCAGTAGTCCTTTCAATTATAATTGTTACTCATTTGTATGAATTTATTTATAACACAATTATTATATATAATTAAAGTATTTTTCAAATTCAGTCCAAATGCCGCCCCGGACATGGGTCCAGTTTGTCCGGTCCGGAAGCTGCCCCTGCACACACACACGCAAAAACATAAAACTCAAATAAAAATGTTGTTATTCTGGACTTTACCAAATAAAAGATTCTGAAATAGATTTTTTAACTAAACTAAAAGAAAATTACATGATTTGTATTGATATTTAAGCTAATGATTATTATATCTTCATGCCATTTACTCTTTTTTTTAAAGTAAATTTTACAGTTTTAATTTTACATGATTAATTAAAAAATCTTTACCACAGCATTTTAAAATAAGCTACTTAAGAATTATCCAATGATTTCTAATTATTTAATCATTAAAATAATAGGTTACAGTAAAAAAAATTAAAAATTACATGAACATTTTAGCATACATAAGCTTTAAGCTAAGAAAGTTCTTACAGCTAAAAATTTTAATTTATATATGATCATGATAAACATTTTATTCAGAATTTGATTATTAAAAGGTAACATAACGAAATTGCTAATGCATATAAAAGAATATCCCAATTGCCTTATTTTCCCAAAAGAAAAAAAAAATGTTTTAAAATGCATAAAGATTAAATATATATTTGTATATGATTAGCTAGCAAATTGTTCCTTTTTGTAGAATTAAAAATAAAGTGGAACAATTGCTTTATAAATGAAACTGAATATTACAAATCATGCTTTATGTAAAAAATAGGCATTCACAAGTACATTTTGAATTACTCATTGTTATGAGGATTGCTTTTGTGAAACACTTTGTATGTTACAAGAAAAAACAATTTTGTTAAAATCTATTATGATTATTCAAATCTAGAAGACAAAGACAAGAAATTGTCATGAATTCAAAATTTAAGTTGAAAATTTTTTATAAACATTTGAAGAGCCAATTTAAAAAAATTCTTATTTTATAGAAATAAGATTCATATATGTGTTTTTATAAATATATATTTAAAAAATTTTGATTCCACACACACACAGAAATGTTCAATAAAATTAACTTAAAGATTGCTCAATTAATCATTGATTGATTAAAATTTATACATCAATTAAATAAATTCAGAGATTAGAATATTTGGAATTTAAATTGAAAATATTTTATCAGACTGAAATAGAGCTTTTTTTTTCTTTTGAAGTCTTGACTATTCAATATTCAGATGTAAAAATATTAATGGTCTGATATATATCTCCAAAATTATTATTATTTATTTATTTTTATTTATTTATTTTTGCTTAATTTTTATCCAAATAAAGTATTGTGACTACTGGTTTTGCTTTTATGTGTGTATTATTCTCCGAACTATTATTTCAGAAAACAATGCTTTTCAATAAGAGAAAAGGTGAAAGTTTTCAAATCTCAATTCAATTATGGCAAAAATATTTCACAAAAAAGAAACATTTAAAAAATTATTTAATTTAAAAACTAAATGTATAAATTCTTTCCATAATTAAGATTCTTAGCACATGCTCTGGTTATTTAAAATATTGAATCCTTTTTTAACTTATGTTAACACTAAAATATTTTGAATTTTTATTAAAAACATGATGCTTATGACAACATGTAAAAAACTTCTTAAAAGAACAAAATACCTTTATTCCAGATTAATGCCGAGCTCCTGATAAAAGTAATTAACATTAATATAGGGGACTTTAACCCATGATCTGCAGGCCACAAGTGGCCTACTAATGGCATTTTTGTGTCCCCACATTTGAATTTGAGGTAATTTTTTAAAAAATTGCCTTGTCAGCTTTTTGTCATAAAAACACTTTTTCTTCTCATTTATTGATATTTAAAACATTCCATTTATATGTTTGATATCCATTTGAGAAAAAATATTTTGAAAATGACAAATGTTTCAAAAATTTTACTGTTTTGAACTCCCATTTAAATTTTTTTACAACTAACATATCTGCATGTATCTGTAACAGCATCTCTTCACTTAGAATCAATTATAGTTTTGTAAAACAAGCCCCCATCTTATATAAATTTTCAGATTACATTATTTTTAAATAGATGTATGGCCAGCGGATCTTTATGAATTTACTGATGTGGCCCTCAGTCGTAAGAGGTTGAAGACCCCTACTCTATAACATAATCCTAAATATCAAACAAAAATATCTAATAAAAAAATTTACATGTATTCTTGAATGAAGGAAAGGTCTTAACCCATCAATTATAATATGCCACAGTAAACAAACTATAGCATATATATAAGAAATTATGGTTCTTCTACTTTTAACAAATAAGAGATAAAATTGCTAGTAAATTGCTACTAATGTCTCAAAATTTAACATATCAGATTTTTACAGAAATTTTGTTTCAGAGAGAGAAATTATTCAAGGAAAAAAAATATGAGAAAAATATACTTTAAATGAAAAAGTTTAGCTCTAATAAAGTTTTATTTTTTCTACCAATGAGAATTTAGGAATATTCATACAGAATTTAAAACTACAAAACTTATGAATTAAAAATCCACATTTAATTAAATATTTTATAATTGTTTTGTCAAAAAATACAAATAAGGTAGGAAAATAATTTCTGAAAAATATTATTAAAAGAGAAAATAAGAAAATATCAAGTTTAAAAAATGTATAATTCATTTATTACAATGAGGGATAAAAGTTCTTATTGCATTATAAAAGAGATTAACTTCCAAAATCCTTAATAATTAGGGATGAATCAAACAATGTCCTCCTGCTCATTAACAATGCTTATTTTGATATCTTACTTTCTGTAATATTCTACATCTAAAAAATTAGAAGGAAGAGAGACTGGTTATTCAATGCACAAGTAAAACAAATCATTACTGTCATCAAATTTTATACAAATATATATTTTCTCAGTTTTTATTAGATTAAAAATGATCTTAATAAAATTCAATTCAAAAATGGATGTTATCTTACCTCTCGCATGATTTGGATGCTACCATAATTTTTCTCAGTATCAGTTTTTTCAAGCAGCAAATATTAGGAGAATGTAAAAAATATGAACAATTTAATATCAGGAATGTATAACTTGACTGAGTGAGTGAATATTAATGTTGCCCTATTCAGCTACACAAGGGCTTTTGGTGATAGACCTCACATTTTTAAAGCCTGGTCAAGTGATGAGAATGACACTTGAGCTCTGGCACCACCCTCTCATAACTTCCACACCACACCAATAGGAGAACATTTGAGCCTTGATGTATTTGATGTGCATTGGCCCCCTCAGCAAGGCAGGTCTTCAGCAATACAAGGCTTGAACTCATGGCACATCAGTCCTTGGCCACTAGGCTACCGAGGCCTTATAATTTGACTGAAGAAATATGAATACCACACACATTGAAGTTTCATAACACAAATTTCTTCAACAAAACTAGGTTTTTTTCTAAGTCTACAACATTTTTATAATTAATAATTTATCCTATAAAGTACAAATTATTCATTCTAAGCAATAACATAAACTATAACCTTGAATTAACATTACATGTTAAAATTATTAAGTATATATATTAAACCCTAATTTAGCTTAAAATTATAAGCTCTAATAAAAGCAATTCAACTATTGAAACCAATAAAATTTAAGAAGTATAACCAAACATTACTTAACCAATGTCCAATTAATACTATCATAGCCACCTTTGGCATAGCTAAGCCCTGAATGGACCCAGTTTCAAAACTCCTTGAAGGCATTTTTAGGGTCCCCTTAGGATTTTTTTTACTTCCATAGCTTGGGAGCCCAGTACCCCTGATACAGCAGTAGCTATGCCCCTGATAAAGAATAAAATTGAGATCCTACAATAATATTTTGGGACTCTCCTCAAAACAAAAATATTGAACAGGATTTCGCTTATACATGAATCTAGCAGAATAAGAAATGTTTTCCCATACAGACAACATATTACAAATATTTTGAAAACAGAATAAATTTTTTTTTTAATCTTTAACATTGAAGCTTATATTAACAAGTTGCATTGATTCACAGTACATTAAATATATGCTATAAAAAGGTGAAACCAATGCCTTAGACAAATTACTTTTGTGAAGGGGAGGACATATTTGAAAAATACAGAAAACTGCTGAAACGTAATCTAAATGCTAAAAACTAAAAATCTGTTGGTGTTTGGAAAAAAAGGTTCTAACTCCAAACTCTGCTCTTGTGTATGCCACTGGGTAAATATGGCTTTTAATTGATTTATGATAATAAAATAGTATAAAATCATTTGTAATTACAAATATTTATTACAAATTTAAAGGTACTAAATTACTTACATTTCAGCCGAATAAAACGGCAAGAATCAGGAAATTCAGGATTTCAATTGAGAGATGTATTCACCCACTATATAAGTCGTTTCCCTATAATAAAAATATTAATGCAAAATAATCATACTTTTTAAATTTCATTTCCTAAAACCAATTTATACAGACAAAACTTAAATCAGGTTCTCTATTAAATTTCAATGGAAAAAAAATATATATTTGAAGAGAATTCTACTATATAGTTTGGTCTTTGCGGAATTTTAAAGTGAATACCTGAAACAAAAACTTTTATAAGATTAACGGAAAAGCCTTATAATTACGAAAATAATCGAATGCATAATTTACTATGAATATTTCGAAGAAATTTTAAATATGAATTTAGGTTAGAGTTTCAGTGGACCTAAACAAATCTTACGACTCTTATTCAACTGCGATTTGTTGAATTTAAAAATCATTTTCGAAGTAGGGAAAGTACAATTAACAAAACGAACTGTTATACATTCGATATATATATACCCATACATTCGATACTAAGTTTTTAAAAAAGTACAAAGGTGTAAAATAAAGATTTTAAACATTACTAATGTAAAAGAAACCGATACACCAGATGCAAATTTTATCAAATAAAAGTTTGGATAAACAAATCTTGCATCATAAATGAGAATTATCTGTAGCATAATTTTTTCCGATTATTACCGAAGAAATTTTGACAATTACTAAATAATGGCTAAAATCATGTTATTCTTTCCGGAAAAAAAAGTAATAAATACAAGTATAAAATTTTTAATTTTAACACACCTTCTGAAATCTTAGTCGAGATTTTCACCGAATAACGCAAGACATATGTATATAAAGCAGATATAAAAACAAATATTGCTATGAGGAAAATCTCATGTGAACTGATTTTATTTTATTCCAGTCACATCATAAGAGGAACGAACATAACTAGCTCAATAAGCAAAATAAAGGTGAATGTCATGTTTCATTTCGCAATCATGATCCTAATCAGATGTTTCACCAGATCCTCAAAGTTATTAATATGATCCCAAGCTTCAGAACCCGTCGATGTTCACAGATTAGGTAAAACGTCAATATATATATATTTATATATGAATTTCACTTTATATATAAAGTGCATTGTAAATCAAGTGATAAAAATTTCGTCTTTTGGTGTGCGTTCAACAAAACGAAATAACTTCACAAAATAGTTTTTGCTTTCATTAACAGTAGCATGGATAGTACAGCGGTTACTAAATGGAACAGACAGCTCAAGGACTAATATAGCTTTGTCATGTTCGCAATGAATTGCGCTTATTTTGTATAAGAAATCCAAATAAAATGCAAAAATAACATTAAGGGAACTACACTGATATTTTGTAAATAGGTACGCAATGCGTACTTTCATTTCGAGAAAACGACTTTCCAAGAGGACTTATAGCCTACATAGATTATATAGGTTCCAGTGACAGTTTAATAAATATGATTTATTCATTATGATAAATATTTCAACATCTTACATTTAAACATAGTCATAAACACGTGGCTGGCATTATCAAGTCCTTATCATTGGCTTCTTGAGTGAGCTTGGAGAAGGGGGTGTCGGCTCGTGTGCCATCCTCATCACTTGATCGTGGTTCAGAATTATTAGTTCGTGCGCCTATAGCATTTATCCTCAGCACATTGTTCAATTTTTAACGAATCATTACCCATTCCCATATTATTTACATAGATTTAAATTAAAAACTAGCCCAATTGTCTTTGTGGGTATAGAGAGGATTCTCTCATTGGATCACTATGTGTTGAAATGCACTTTCACAAAAAAAAATTATCACCTTACTGTGCCTCCCAATAAATCTCGTAAATTACGATTTAGCACTTAAGTTAAGAATGCGAATATTCATGTAAAGTGGGCACCATTGCATGCCTTCTGACCCGTAACCCCGCTGGCTTTGGAAGGAGGCGAGCGGCAATCACTCAGACATAGAGAGAGAGACCCAAAAGGCAGAGCGAGACGGACCCAATACGACAGAGAAATAATCCGTCTTCAAAATAATGAAAGCCATTTAGGCAACGACAAGCGTTTGAATGTTTTAAAATCGTTATTGTTTTGTCCCATTTTATTAGTTATTGTTAAAATAAACGGTTTTCTCTGTTAATTGTTAGTTAGTCTAACCCTTTAACCAACACCAACATAACATGAAATTTACTATCAGAGCACATATCATTTTTATTTTAGATACAAAAAAATCACATTGTTTAACATTTGTGTGTTTATTATTATCAAAACTATAAGAGTCTTTTTGCATAAAAACTTTTCATGTACCTTTAACTTTTCTTTAAATTCTGGTATACTTTTACATGCATACAATATTAATTTGTTATATTTGGAATCAGGGATTCCAGAAATACAGTGAGGTATTATAGATTGGTCGTCGATAAGAAAGTGAGCTTTTGAAGCAATTTCTCACATGGCCAAAAAATATTCAAACAAAGATTCTGTAAGGCTTAATCTACGTTTCTACACTTCCTTATGAACGTCGTAAGAACTAAATAAATCTTCAAATTCCTCTATTAAAGCATTTTTTAGAGAAGTATATGTAAATATACTATGTAGAGTTTGTACAAAAGTCTTTGCAGGACCCTGAAGCAAACGTTTTACGCAAATAATTTTTTGTAATTCCGTTACGTGTGGGATAAATATCAGATTTTAATCCACATCCCAGAAAAAGACTTTTACACTGTAATTATAACTGGAAACGAACGGACGCAAAGTTAAAAGAAGTTGGACTTCTGATTCGTTTTTGGTCGAAGAAGGTTGAATGGTTTGATTGACAACTTTTTCAAGCGGATCCGAATTTGTGAGATCGTTCCTGATTAAGTTTTTTCTTCTTTTTTGAAAGTTATTTGGTATAACTTTTCATCTGACTTTGGAGAAATTATTCTTAATTTTAAATCTTACACAAGTTAGTGTATTAATACAAAATAGAGTGTTGGAGTAGGGTAGAAAAAATGGGTGATTTTTCTCACCCAGAAAATAATATGGAGGTGGAGACTACCAGTACAGACTTAACATTAAATAAATATAGATGTAAATTAACTGATATGGAATTGTTGGCCAGGTTTGAGGAAAGGTTGGATTTAAATACGACCCCAAATATTACAATTTTCTTAAAATTGAAAAATAATTTTCAGAGTAGTAATCCACTTAAATTAAAGGAATTAATAATGAAAAATTTCATAATCAAGAAAAGTATTCAGAGCATTAGCAAAACAAGAAATTCAGAAATCATAATCAAAACAAATAGCTGCGTGACCACCAAAGAAGCTTTAAAAATTAAAGAAATTAATGGATGTAAAATAATTTCTAGATTATCCTTTATTGGCCTAAGTACAAGTTACATTTTGCAGGGAATAGACACGGAATACACAATAGATGACATAAAATCTGAACTTGAAAATAACAATCACGCCCCCCAATTTTGGACATCCAACGGTTCACAAAAAAAAACAGAATCTGGATACAAACCAATCAAAACAATTAAAGTAACCCAAATAGGATGCACGATCCCCGAAAGAGTATCAATAGGATTTGAAATGTTTAAAACTAGCCTTTTTTTTTTTTTTTGAAAAACCTAAACAATGCACTAAATGTTGGAAATTTGGTCACATAAATAAATATTGTAGAAGCTCAATTAAATGCCGTGTATGCTCACTAAACAATTCTGAAAACGAGTGTAAAGAAATAAATACAAAAAAATGTAGCTGTTGTGGAGAAAATCATGAAGCTAACGATAAAAGTTGTAAAAAATATCAAGAGGAAGTCGAAATCTTTAAAAATTAAAAATAAGCAACAAATCTCGAGAAACGAAGCAGTCGAAAAGTTCTATAAAGGAAAAAAAACCTCATTCTCGGCCATAACTTATAATAAGCAAACTGAGAAAATAGAAACCCTAGAAAAAAAGTTTCAAGAATTTAAATTAAAATTGGAAGAAAATAACAGCATATTTGAAATGAAATTGGAACAAATTGTACAACGTTTTACGACAGAACTAAACGCGATGATAAATCAAATAAATTTAAAATTTTCATCCTTGGTGAACACAATAGAATCTTCGTTAAAAAAAATTGCATCCAATATAACAGTTTCACAAAATGACGACTTTCGAATTAATAGAAAAATTAATGAAAAAGCAAAAAGACTGAAAAACTTATCAGAAAAGGGAGAAAATACTTTAGAAAGTATAGGAGAACAAAGTAAAATTTAGATAAATATACAAAATTTCTTATATTCTCAAAAAAACAAAAAAAATCAATTTTAATCGGCTTTCTTTTTGATCATTTAAACTAATTCGTACTATTGCGCATTTCCCCCCTTTAAATCATGAATATAATCCAATGGAACTCACGTGGAATCAAAAACAAAAGATCAGATATTCTATTCACGCCAATTTTTCCAAAAGCAAGCATTTTAATAATCCAAGAAACTTGGCTACATCCTAATGATAATTTCACAATTCCCAATAAGAATATATTCCGAATCGATAGAAAAATCAGAAGAGGAAGAGGATTAATGGTAGTTTTAAACAAAGATATTAGCGCAATAAAAATATTCTCAGAAATTAGCGAAGACTTAGAAATTTTAATAGTCAAAGTTCAGATAGATACGTTTCCTATCACAATTTTTAATATTTACATCCCACCGGGTAACTTTAAAAAGACGACAGTTTATCAAAAATAGCATCATATATAGATAATCCTAGTTTAATATTGGGAGATTTCAACGCATCTCATGAAATATGGGGTTCAAAGAATTCAAATACGTCTGGGGAAAAAAATTTGATTGGATTATCGAAAATTACTTAATTTTATTAAACGATAAAAGCCCAACTTATCTCCATTCATCGGGAATTTTTACATCTATAGATCTTTCATTATCATCCATAAATTTAAATTACGATATGACGTGGTCCACAAGTACCGATAATTTTGGAAGTGACCATTTCCCTATTATTATTAATTACAAAAGAACAAACAGCTCAACAACAAATAATTTTAGACAAAAAACAAATTGGAACAAATTTATTAATCTTATTCAACAAAAGCTAAAATTAAATGAAAATATAAATATAGATATTATAGAAGAAATTAGAAAAGCCCAAATCTCTTATCTCAGGAATCAGAAATAAAACAGATAAATTCAAGAGCTCCATGGTGGACAGCAGCATGCGGGTATTTAAGAGCAAAAGAAAACTCCTTAAGAAAGCTAGAAAATACTTCAAAGAAGAAGACTGGATAAAATATAAAGAAATAAGTGCAAAACTTAAGCGAACTATAAAAACCTGTAAAGAAAACTTTTGGCACAAGACATGTGAAAAAATCTCTTCTCCTAAAATTCTTTTTAAAATAATCCGGATAATCAAAAATAGAACAATTTTGAACTATTCTTCATTTAACATCATTGAGAATAATGGAATCATACTAAAAAACGAACAATCCCAAGCAAATTGTTTTTTTTTAAATATTACGCAAAACAAAACAATAATAGCATCCAAAATATTTTTATTCCGGACAATAGCCAAGATATTAATAAACCGTTCTCTTTAAAAGAATTAAAAATAGCAATATCTCATTAAAAAAAACAGCAGTCCAGGGTATGATAAAATTTCTCTCCAAACAATCAACCACTACCCCATCAAAGTAATAATCTTCTCCTGAAATCCTTTAATGACATTTGGTCATCTAGTCAAATTCCAAAAGATTGGACTCACGCAATTATTTTACCATTCATAAAACCTCACAAAAATCCCAAGGAAATCTCGTCATATCGCCCAATTTCACTTACCTCAATAGTTGCCAAATTAATAGAAAGAATGATCCTGCACAGAATGTTAGATTTCAGCTTTCAAGATAAAATTTTTCACGTAAATCATCATGGCTTTTACCCCCACAGAAGCAGTATTAATACGGTTCTTCAACTACAACATATACTGGCTAGAGAGCGTAAGGAATACTTTGTTCTAGTAGCATTAGATATTAAATCAGCATATGACTCAGTGTGGCCAAGTGGTCTAATTTCTAAATTAAAAAAAGTTGGATATTCAGGTAAATTGCTACGATGGGTTCAAAATTTCTTACATCAAAGAACAATTCAAATTAAACGGCGGAACAATTTTTCGAAAATCAGCAAAAACAATTATGGTGTACCTCAGGGTTGCATCTTGAGCCCTTTCCTATTTATGATTTATATGGCAGACATTTTTGAAATCCAACATGACAGCCATCTTCTAGTCTATGCACAGACGACATATTCTTATATAATAGCGGCACAAATTGGAACAAAACAATAGACGAATTACAAGTATCTTTAAACAATTTTTCAGCCTGGTGTAAAAAGTGGAATTTGTCCACCTCTCTAGAAAAAAGCAGTTTAATAAACTTTTCCAGAAAAAGAAGTACAATATCTCCTATACTTAAAATTTGTGATAAACCTATTCCCGAAGTAAAGTGTCTTAAAATCCTAGGTATAATCTTCGACCCCAATAATCACTTGGAAAAATCATATTATTTACCTCCGACAGAAAGGTTTTAAATATTTAAATGCAATCAAAGCATTATCGTCCCCTAAAATAGGAACAAGAACTGATACTCTTTTAAATATTATTAATGCCACAATCCGATCTATTTTTGACTATGAAAGTCAACTTTTTTCCTTTTCAAGCAATAGCAATAGACAGAAACTAGAACCAATTTACAATGCTGCATTACGTTTAGCCCTAGGTCTGCCAAGAAACACTCTGATAGACGTACAAAGAGCGGAATCTATGAATGACAGTATCAATAATCGACATAATTTCCTTTGTCAAAAATTTATTATTAAACAAATAGCATTAAAAGACTGGTCACCAAATGCAAGATTATTTTTGGATATAAATCATAATTTTTATAGACATAGAGAAAAAGAAATCAGTATTTTTTAAAAGTCAATCAACCTGCTCCAAGATCTATGTATTTTCTAAAGTAGATATTCTTCAGTGGACCCCTCCTCCTCCAATCTATGAAAATCACAAAATAAACATCTAAACTCATGAACTGCCTTTTCAAAACAGAAATCTTCCAGATATCATTGTGTAAAATATGTTTAATGATTATATCCAGTCAAACTTTAATAACAGTATTATAATTGCAACAGATGGTTCTAAAAATACTAATCAAACATCAATAGGAATTTTAATCCCCAAGAAAAAAATTAGACAAAATTACATACTGAAAGAAATGATTTCCATTTTTACAGCGGAAGCTATCGCCATATGGACTGCGTTAAAAAATTGGGTTTCAGAAACAGAAAACTATGTCATCCTGACGGACAGCTTATCAGTTCTAAAAAGTATCCTTAATATTAATAGGAAATCCAGTACGATTATATTAAATTTAAATTCAACGTTACACGAGTGTCTCCAAATAGCTCAATCAATTACATTCATTTGGGTACCAGCTCACAAGGGAATAGAAATTAATGAAGATGTAGATAAATTAGCTAAAGCCTCTCCAGATCCTTGGAATATTATTCCTTGGATTACTTGGGAAGATCTACATACTTTTTTCAAAAATCAACACAAAAGCGACAACGAAGAAATATGGAAAAAGAGCAAGAGACATAAAAATTATAGTTATATTTCTCATCTTAAAAAATGGAAAAGACAGGCATCAAAAAATAGAAATACAGAAGTTTTAATTAATAAGTTTTACGGGCAAAGAAATTACCATTAAATGATATTTATTTTCTTTTTAAACAAACAGTTTCTCCATTGTGTTCAGATTGCCATGTACCAGAAACTAGTGAACATTTTTTTTTTTAACCTGCAACAAATATCAATCGCAACGTAAAATATTGAAAATTTTTATCTCTAATCATAGTGAATGGTCTTATTCATCAATATAGCGAATTGTGATACAATAGAGCATATTCAAAAAGTGGAAGAATTTTTAAAAACAACCAATAGATTCTAAAATATCAAGTAATAGATTCAAAATACTCTAGTTTCACCAACCACAGTTGAAGCATAAATTAACAAAGCTTACAGTTGTACAAAATAATCAAGACCTATCCCTGCATCGTATTTGAAGAAAATAATGCAAATAATCATCTCGGAGCATAAGGTCCTAGCCAGGGCTCCAGATGTACAGTGATATCACTGTACTGAACAGAACTGAACTAAAAGAAGTTCCCTTAGCAGAAACGAATTGTCATTCATCCTGTGGTTTTGAGTTTCCTCCGTTGCGGGAAAGAGAGAAAGGTTTGGTGAAAGTTCAACAACTCATTTAAAGATCAAAAGAGTCCAATCTGCGTGGTGGGGTGGGGGTTGTTTATTCGAGTTATTAACAGATTCCTGCGAAAAAAGGAGTAGAATCTATCTGTGCATTGTCAGTTAAGTCTTCTGTAAAATTATTTTTTAAAGATGTAAGGTCTGAGAGATTTCCGAATATTCGTTTGTTTAATTCTTAAACACTTAACGCGCAATTCAGGCCTAACATAGTACACACCGTCATCAGCTCCGTCTTTGTAAAGTCTCTTAAATTTTTTTCCTTTCGTGTCTCTAAATCATAATGTTGCGGAAAACCGCAAATTTTTTTTAATGTCTTTCTAGAGGATTTGTCGTAAGGTTCGTCATGTATAATTTTGTGGAGAAATTGCACATTTGAAGCATGGACCATTTTTAATAATACTGCAATAGCATGTATTTCTTCAAGACACACCATCATAGATATAATTTTTTTCAGAAACAAAAGTGAATAAATTGGAATGAACTCACCATTGAAGATTCCGTAGTCGCAACGTGGTGGTCTAGACGTTTTCTTGATTCGGTCGTCTTTTTAATTCTTGAAAATTTTTATTATTTTTCTAGGAGTTATTAAATATTTTAACTTAATTTGAGGCCAATCCCCCAAATGTTATGTTGGTGTTGGTTAAAGGGTTATAGTGATAACTAATAATTAACAGATAAGACTATTATTTTAACAATTACTAATATAAAATGGGACAAAACAATAAAGATTTTAAAACATTTAAACTCGCGTCGTTGCCTAAATGGCTTTCATTATTTTGAAGAGGGATTATTTCTCTGTCGTCGTGGGTCTGTATCGCTCTGTCTCTCCGGTCTCTCTGTCTAAGTCTGAATGATTGCCGCTCACCTCCTTCCTACGCCAGCGGGGATACGGGTCAGAGGGCATGCAATGGGCCCCTCTTTACATTCATATGAAGTTATATTCTTGTCTTAAAATAGCAAAAGACAACTCCGATGTAATTCAATTTTTTTGGCTGCTCCCTTCTTATTATTTAAAAATATGGGGGGTGGGGGAGTTCTACACTGGGATGAGCAAAACTTAAGTAACAGGTGGGATTTTTTTTTCTATAACTCCACGAGAAACCATCTGAGAGACATGAAATTCAGAAATGAGAGACAGCATTTTGTTCTTAAACGACGGCGATAACATAGTTGCGCAAAAGTGAATACAACGCATATAGTATGGAAACATACAAAAAAATAATCATTACACATGATTGACTGTCCACGAAGAAGAACAAAAGGCAGATGTTCCTTAGTATGGGATATGCCCTCCCCCTTTACTACAATGATTGCTTCGCTCCATTCTCCATTCTCAGCAAAAAATTGTCCAACAGTTTTTGAGGTAAAAGTGTTCATTCCTCAGTCCCCAGAAGGATGTAATAGGGCTGAAGGCGTCTCCCCAAAGAATCCCACACATGTTCTATGGTACTTAAATCACAGGAGAATGCTAGTCAATGCATTAGAGTGATATCTTTACTTTCCAGTAGCTGGTGAACATCAGAGGTCCGGTGTGGCCGTGCATTGTCATCTATAAAAAACGAAATATGGTCCAATAGTACCTCGAAACAAATGCACATGGGGAAGGATCACCTCCTTACAATAGTGATCTCCTGTTACAGAATCTCTGTCGAAAATGTAGAGCTCAGTCTACCCATTCATCGTAATGCTTCCCCAGACGACAACTCCAGGACCACCGAAACGGTTTTTTTCCGTGGTGTTACTGGGATGAAACCATGTCCCGATCTCTCTCAAAATGAACAGGCATTGAAAATCGCTTGTGGTGCTCAAACGACTCTCATTCGTAAAGAGTATTGATGAGATGTTCAGTTCTTGTGCTCTTTAAATCACTCTAAACGGCGCCGTCTGTAGCGGTATCTTCATAAGCCAATAACAGCCTCTGGACAGAAGTGATCACTAGGGGTTATGTTTGTCTAGTGGTTATGTTACTCGACTACGAACCCAAGCGTCGCGGGTTCTGTCCTCCGGATATACGCCCCCACATTGGTGACCCGGGCGTGATGTTAATTGCTGACCTTGACTGAATTAAGTAAATCGTAGCCTTCTACTTTGTTGTGGCGCCATCTACCCGTAAGAAGAGCTATCAAAGTCATCAGACCCACTTGACACAGCAACCAAGTCGTCAGATTGACTTGAAGCAACGCCACCAATTAAATTTAACAACTTATACCTTCGCCATAGCAAATATATCATTCGTCCACCTATCCACCGACTCACTGGTGAAGGAGTACTGTAGCGGTATCTTCATAAGCCAGTAACAGCCTCCAGACCGAAATGATCACTTTTGTCTAATGGTTATGTTACTCGGCTACGAATTCGAGCGTCGCGGGTCTTGTCCTCTGAATATGCGCCACCACACGTTGAAGGCGAACTTTCAAAGGGATGCAGCGTTCAGAACGGGGGTGGATAGGGAACTTTTGTGAAGGTGACTGGCCACAGTAAACCGCGACACTTATTACACTGTTGTTGTGCACAGTTGATGATCAATGGCGCTTGTTGACTGGTATCGGTCTCTTTTCACCTTTAGGACGATATATCGGTCATTCACTGCAGTTGTTTTCCTAGGGCGGCCTCCACCATCCTTCCTGACAGCTGTACCTATGGTATGGAAGGCTTTCCAAGATCTAGAAACGACACTTTTGTTGATTACGAGCTCTTCAGCTACATTGGCCAAACTTCACCCCTCCTAGAGCTTTCTCATCATTCTTCCGCGTATGAAGTCATCCAGGTGATTTCTTCTAGCCATATTTAACGAAAGAACTTGTGACAGATCTAAACGCCGTTCTACTAATCCCTTCATGACTCTTTAAGGAAAATATTTATTTCAACCAACTTTCATCGAGTAAGGAAGCGTGATTATGTAAATGAAGTATATTATATAAATTCTGTTTTCGCGAGTTCGTAAGTTGACACGTTGGAGTTGGCAAGTAAAAGTTAACATAAAGTCTGCGAGTTAGTGGTTAGTTGAAGATTGAAAGAGAGTGGAATTAGTTAGAGGTATTGTAATGGTGGATCGCACGACATTGATCAAGCCGAAGAGATCACCTGCAAGTTTCCAGTGTGTGGTAGCTGGGTCCTTTCTCGGACCCCGCTCACTCCACCTGGCTTGTCTCTAAGTGTGGGAGGAAACATATCATCACCAACAAAAGCCATAATAACAATTATGTTTATTCAGGACTGACAAACATATAAACAATCACAAGTTTAATTATAAGTAGAAACATAGGAGTGATTCCCTAATACGTCGATTAATCCTAATACTCAATTCTAATATTCAATTCTAATATTCCCGTCTAGTAATCTCGGCTATCAGAATGGACAAGGAGACGAATTCTTGCTAACCTCAGGTCGGTACTGAATCTATTTTCTTCAATGGTTAATCTAACAATTTACTTTTATAACTTATATCTATCCAACGTGCTCTAAGTTCGTGAAGTATTTCCCCGACGTTACTTACATGCAGCTTGGTAACTCCTTCTCTCTACATTTACGAAATCTAGACTTTATATAGTCTAACTAATTAACACATAACTATCTCGTGTTTTTCCCGAAGAGGCTGTGAAATAGAATAAATGCTGGCCCCAAAGTTACCCAAGAGGATTAGTAATAGATTCTCGCGGATAGCCCCGTCACAGCCCCCTCCAAGAATAAAAACGGGATTTATAAAAGGGTTTTAATGGCCCGATATAAATTACGTTGAAAAATTTAAGTCTTAAACTACCTAGACGTCTTAAACTTTAGTTTAGCATTAACTTTTATGTAACAATACGCTAAAAAACACTCAAAACTACTAGCTCAATTTTTAATCACTCCCATTTTTACCACTTTTACATTCATTATATAAGATGTACCCCATTTTGGCGAGGACCAAGGAAAAACCTCCCACTGGAGGGAAAAACCCGGCCGTACACAACCCGTAAACTTAGATATTTTAAACATATCCTGGGTTAACATATCTTTATCTTCAACACAAAATCTTCAAAACATCAGGGTCAGCCACCCTGAAATGAGAACTGGATCAGTGGACGTACAAAAAATTTTTTTTAACACTATATACACACAACAAAAAAAAACTCCCATTCCAATCGCGTAGCGCTGTTAGTGTTATGGTTAATTTCCTCTCTACGCCACGAGTCCGAAAAACCAGATATAACCTAATATACACTTCAATATGCTTATATATACACAATTATATACAATTTTCAAAACATTCAATATAAACAAACAGTACAATGAATTCTCGCACCCTTAGCCAAGCCTTTACACGTAGGAAACAGATGTAAACATACATATGCTTTCCACAATTTAGAATATATTTAGATATACAAAAGTTCATTTACTCAACGTAGTGTGACTTTTGCACTTAGTCATCATTAACAAAATAAGACTTGCTTCTTGCAAAAATTCACCTGACTGCCTGTCAATAAAAATATAAATGAAACAATACAACCTGGCTAATATCTTGCTCCTCTTCTTTCTCTAATGTCTCCAATCTGCACCTCCAGCGATGTGGACCTTCTGCTTCGTAGACTCTCTTCCGGTTCCTGGCGACCTGGTCTGTACTGTCAGCGACTCCTCAGGTTATAGTGGTGGTCTCGTCCTTCTTGATCTCTTCTATATCGGGATGACTCTTCCTGGTCCGGCAATGATTCTACTGGCAATCTTAACCTGGCTTCCCCATGAACTTCTCTGCCGTCTCTGGAATTGCTGAAGGTGGACCTTTTCAGTTGTCTCCGTCGTGGTTGTTGACGATCTCTTTCTGGAACTTGTCTACCGTGGCTTTCTTCTACTCTTTGCCTTTTCCATAACTGTGCATTCGGCGCGATGGAGGACGGGAGCCTTCGCTTGTTGACCTCTCTGCAAATGGGTGTTCTTTTACTCCTCGACCCCTCTGGAAGCGACTCCTGTTTTTTTTCTTTTCCACCTACATGAGTACTGTTTTTTATATTTCTTCATTTGCGTCCCTACAGATATTGGTTCTGTGATTGCCCTCTTACACCGCCTTTTGGTCAGCTCGTGTTTGCTCCTCTTTGTCTCTCTCTGATTATTTTTATTCCCCCTACACTAGTATTCTCTTTACTCTCCTGTATCTGTCTTCTATCCGACTCATTGATCCTAAAGCCCTGTGATCTATCTAACCTACACTGGTGTGCAAAAATTAAGGATGAAGTCGAAAAATTAGCATATCAGCTGAACGAAGAGGCAGAGCGGACAGAAAGACCAATCAGGAGATTAAGTGAGGTGATGTACGGTAGCACATGCGCAGATATGCAGGTAGACGTAATGGGGGAGTGTCTGAGTAGTAAAGCATGTTGTCGGTGTAAGATTAGTATTTCTGGCAAAGAGATTGCACACCGTATAGCAGTTAAAATCACACCGAGTTGCTGCCTCAGCGAGAAATGGCGAATAATCAATCTGTTAGACGACATCTGGAGGCTTTTACCCGAGGTCGAATCATTGGGAAGTTGGAGGAAGGCGCAGTGTGACAAGTGTGGCTGCAGAGTTCGGAATTGCTCACAGCATCGTTTCACGACTTTGGAGACAATTTCAAACTACAGGAACAGCTATCCGGGGGTTCAGTAGTGGTCGTCCCCGAGGAACCACACCCGCAGATGACCGGTATATTAACTTACAGACCAGAAGAAGCAGGCGGCAGACAGCGGGAGGAATCGCTAGACACACGACACAGGCGACTGGACGACCGATATCGCGTTTTACCGTTTCCAGAATACTGCACGGTGGTGGTCTGTTTGCACGACGCCCTGTACGGTGTGTACCTCTAACGCCTGCCCATCGGAGAAGGCGTTCTCTGTGGTGCCGGGAATACCGGAATTGGAGAGACAATGAATGGGGACGAGTACTCTTTACAGATGAGAGCAGATTCAGTCTGAGTAGCGATTCTCATCGCATACTCATCTGGAGAGAGCGGGGAAGCCGCAATCATCCCTCGAACATCATTGAAAGGGACAGGTATGGAGGTGGCGGTGTTCTCGTTTGGGGAGGCATCATGCTTGGTAGTCGTACAGACCTTCACATCTTCGACGCAGATTCAGTCAACGGGACCCGTTATTGTAACGAGATTCTTCTTCCATATGTGCGTCTTTTTAGAGGCGTAATGGGTCCGAAGTTCCTTTTCATGGACGACAATGCACCATGTCATCGCACAGTAGCTGCCGAACAGCTCTTAGAGAGTGAGGATATTGAACGTATGGATTGGCCGGCACGATCTCCGGATCTCAATCCCATCGAGCATGTATGGAATTTTCTAGACAGACGCTTGGCAGCTCGTACCTTACCACCAGTAACGATTCCGGAGCTTCGATTGGCGCTGCAAGACGAATGGGCAGCAATGCCTCAACAACTCATTTACACCCTCATTCTCAGCAAGGGCAGACGCTGTGAAACCTGCCTAACAGTCAGGGGAGATCATATCCCCTACTAAAGACCGGATATTTCTTGCTGGACACCCATCACAGGGATGTTTCGGCCTTCAGTCGCATTGCGCTCCATGCTACTTTTTCAATAAAGCTTCTTTTTATCCCTCTGATTTCTCTTTTAGTAAGTGTTGCTTACATTACTCATGTCCTTACGTATTGGGGATCTTACGGTATTAAATGTGTTGATTTGGAATGCTTTTGTACAAAGTTATAATGAAAAAACCGTTTCATCCTTAATTTTTGCACACCAGTGTATATCGACTATCCTCAAAACTACGCGACTGATGCTCGGATCCTCTGCTAACTGAACAATCAACCTCCACTACACCTTCATCACTTTTTCTCTGATGGTAAATTCGCACTTGGTCCTATATTGACTGTAGTTCTTCTACCTGCCTTCCAAATTACAACATTATTGTTTTTAACATTTATAACTCTAAAAGGACCTTTAAACTTGGGACAAAATTTAGCTACTACCTTTTTACTGGCTGAACTTATAGGGTGAGTTTCGACCAACACTAAATCATCCACCTTAATGTTAATTTTGCGTCTCCTTATATTGTAATACTTCGCCCACTTTTCCTGTTTTTTTTCGTATTCTGCCTAGCTTCCTCAAACACCTTTTTAATATTCCCAACCACAAATTCTGTACCATCCGTCACCATCACAAGTTTTTGAAACGGTGTAATAAGTTTTCTGCCCAAAAATAATTCTGCTGGGGTCTTTCCAGTGGTTTCGTGAACTGCCGTTCGTAATGCATACGCGAATACACTTAGAAACTTGTCCCAGATTTCGTGATTATAATTTACAAAAGAAGCAATCATTTTGTACTAAATCGCGATTAACTCGTTCCGTTCTATTTGATTGAGGTCAATACACAACTGTTTTGACAAGCTTTATATCTAATCTATCACTTAAATGTTTAAAAACTTCGGATATAAATTGGGGGCCGTTGTCGCTCATTAATTTTATTGGAGCTCCATATCGCGAAATATAATTTTCGTACAGGGAATTGGCGATTATTTTTGAGGACGCCTTTCTGATGGGTATTATTTCCAACCACTTCGTAAAATGATCCGTTATCACTAAAATATACCTATATCTTTCAGGTTTCGATGCTGGGTAGTGGCCTAACAAATTTAATGAAACTATTTCATTTGGATAACTGGTTACAATCGGTATTAAATGACCGGCCGGTAACGCGTTCTTATAGTTAAATTTTTGGCACGTATCACATGTCAAAACATAATCATGTATCGCTCTTCGCATATAAGGAAAATAACAAGCATCCTTCACACGTAAATATGTTTTCCTAATCCCGAGGTGTCCAGCCATAGGCTTATCATGAAATTCGTGCATTATCGCACTTCGCATTGACTTTGGAATATATACTCTCATTTCTCCGAGAGAGGATGCGTACTTCGCATAAAATAACAATCCATCGATTATTTTGAAATCCTGAGACAAGTTTCCGCAGATTCCCGCATTTTCCGTAATGTCATCGGGGTTTTTTAAGTAACGATAAATGTGCCCTAGCTCAGGGTCCTGCCTTTGTTCTGAAATCAATTGCTCCCTTGACGAAAGTACCAAATCTCTAATTACTGCTCAAGCTCTATATTGCTATCATCAAAACTTTCTACCGGGTTCCGCGACAACACATCTGCCACAACATTTTGAGCACCTGGCCTATGTTCCCATTCAACATTAAATTCCGCTAGCTTGAGTGTCCATCTAATCATTCGGCTTGATAAATTTTTACCATTAGTGAGTTTTGTTAATGCTGCATGATCCGTGATTACTTTTACTGATAACGAACCAAAGTAGGTGCGAAACTTGTTTAAAGCCCAAATCACCGCTAAACATTCGCGCTCGGTTACTGTATAATTGCGCTCCGCCCCATTAAGTGTGCGGGACGCATATGCTATGGGTCTCTGACTTTGAGTAAGCACCGCTCCAATCCCAATAGAACTCGCGTCCGTAAAAAGCTCAAATTGTACATTAAAATCCGGTAATTTTAATACAGGTGCTTCCGTAATTGCACGTTTGATCGATTCAAAAGCAACTTGCGCCTCTTCCGACCAATTAAATTTCCTACCCTTCTTTTTTAATTCATACAGTGGCTCGCAGAGATCTGCGTACCCCTTAACAAATTTTTGATACCATTGGGCCATTCCGAGAAATTTTGATACTTCCCGCGTATTCTTTGGTGCTTTCATTTCGAGTATTGCCTTAACTTTCGACTCATCCGTGGCTATCCCGTCTTTACTAGTTACTAGGTCTAAGTATTTTAATTTCTCACACCCAAACTTACACTTATCTTTATTCAACGTCAACCCCGCTTCCTGCAATAACCTAAATACTTCCTTTAAATGTTCCAAGTGATGTGCAAATGATGGAGACGTGATTATTACGTAGTCCATGTATTCTTGCACACACTTCCATAACAGCGGTTTCGATATGATGTCTATGGCCTTCTGAAAATTTAACGCTGCCCCCGAGAGGCCGAATGGCATGCGCTTAAACGCTTAAGTGCCGTTTTTCGTCACAAAAGCAGTTTTGGCTACATCCCTGGGGTTTACTCTCAATTCAAAATTGCAGATGCGTAGATCCAAAGTACTCATTATCTTCGTGTGAGGAATATTGGTAATTAAATCCTCAATGAGTGGCAAAGGATATCTAGGGTACCTAGTTACCGCATAAAGTTTACGATAATCCACCGCAAATCTATACGCCTCCGGATTGTCCGGAGGCAATTCGTTCTTCTTACGACACAATACTACAGGAGAGGCGTAAGCAGATTGAATTTGTACGATGGTGCCTTCTCGTAAAATTTTTTTAATATGGTACTCTATGGTACCTTGCTTAACCCTGTCATACTTATACGGTCTGGATACTACCGGAGCGCTATCACCCGTATCAATTTCATGATATAATACATGAGTAAGTCCCGGTTTTTCCGAGAACAGCCCCTTAAAACTATTAAATAACGATTTTAATTCTGTCTTTTGACTTTCTTCTAGTTTTGTATTTGAAAGATCAATTTCTAAATTCCCCTCAACGATTTTTGTTTCTTCGATTTGCGAATCCGGAACTGCTAATGACTTTTCCTCGAAATTCATGGTAATCTTCGAGTTTCTAATAAAATCGATACCTAAAATGCAGGAATATTCTAGATCCACTAATATATGAAAATTCCACTTTTTCTTGAATTCTCTTATTCGTATCTCTAATTCTACCGTCCCTACATTATTCCAACAGGCTCCTTGAGCCGTTATAACTTTTGCATTTGATTTTTTAACTGGCTTATAAGAAAAATATGCCCGATACGTTTCTTCAGAGATGATCGACTTCTTGGCCCCAGTATTCCATAATGCCTTAGTGAAGATATCATTCACTAAAATGGGCACGTACGAGAGTTCTACAGGGGACATCCGTAAAGCAGAAACCCTTATAGGAGGTTTCTCATCAACATGCGATCGATCCTGATTTCGGGAATGCTTAAAAAGTTTACATTTTTATGACTACCCCTATTCCAATGATTATTCGACCCCCATTCAAAATTATCACTCGGACCCCTATTTCTATACTGATTTCGTCCACCACGATTCTCGAACCCGCGATCATTCCTATCAATACGGTTCCTGTTCTCGAACCCTTGATTATCATGGCTCCTCTGGGGTCTCGTCCTATAGGAAGTTCTATAACCCTGTCTCCCATCATTTTGACGTTCGACTACCCCAGTATCTCTCCAATTTCTACTTGTACGAACTTCGTACTCTTCCTACTCACATCACAAGCTCGTCTTTCACTATTATTATTACTCTAACGGATTGTCTCTCCTCAAATATCTGTCCTCGTACTTCGTTATCATCTGAAGTAACTGCAATTGAGTAGTTGGATTTCTAATCTCTATGTATTCCATCCATTGTTGTTCCAAACGGGCAATAATGTGATCGATTAAATTGGTTTCCGACATATTTAGTCCCAACCTTTTGTGTATTTTGAGCAAGTCATAGATAAAATCAGAAGGAGCCTAACCATGATCCTGATACGACGAATAGAGCCTGACTTCCAATTCAGTCTTATTCCTAACCACCAGGAAATTTTCTGTCAAAGCTTCTTTTAATTGCGCAAAATCCGTAGCATTCCCTTTCACTATCGAAACCCAAAACTTCATACCAGTCCAACGCACGTCCTCTGAGACGCCCTTTGAGATAAGAACATGCCAAATTGTTAGGTACCTCGTAAAACCTTAACATTACTGTCTATATATTCCAAAAATTCCGCTATATTCTCAACTCCGGAAAAACAAATATCAGGTAAGAGCCTAAAATTGGATCCGACTCCCCTCTCGGGGTTAAGGGAGATATGTCCTGAGGTCAAACCAGTTGGGTGCCATTGTGGTGGCTGGGTCCTATTTTGGACCCCGCTCACTCTGCCCGGCGCGTCTCTAAGTGTGGAAGGAAACATATCATCACCAACAAAAGCCATAATAACAATTATATTTATTCAGGACTGACAAACACTTAAACAATTACAAGTTTAATTATAAGAAGAAACCTAGGAGTGATTCCCTAATACGTCGATTAATCCTAACACTCAATTCTAATACTCAAATCTAAGTAACCTAGTCTACCAGAAATAGAGAAGGAGACGATCACTAGCTAACCTCAGGTCGGTATTGAATCTATTATCTTCGATTGTCAATCTAACCATTTACTCTTATAATTTATGTCTATCAAACGCGCGCTAAGTTCGTGAAGTATTTCACCGACGTTACTTACGTGACAGCTTGGCAACTCCTTCCCTCTACATTTACAAAATCTATATATAGACTTTATATAGTCAAACTAATTAACATATAACTATCTCGTGTTTTTCCTGAAAAGGCTGTGAAATAGTATAAATGCTAGCCCCAAAGTTTCCCAAGAGGATTAGTACTGAAATCTCGCGAATAGCCCCGTCACAAAGGAAACCTTTTTTCCCCCCTCAAATTTCAGGATATTTTGTTGTTTAAGTGTTATTTCTTTAGCGCATTGAAATTTTCTAGAATATTTAATTACTTAATTTGTATGGTATTTTAAAAAATTTAACGGTGATAGAAGCCAAGAAATGCTTGATTTTAAAATTTAATTACTTGAATAC
This sequence comes from Trichonephila clavata, assembly GCA_019973975.1. Taxonomy (NCBI): domain Eukaryota; kingdom Metazoa; phylum Arthropoda; class Arachnida; order Araneae; family Nephilidae; genus Trichonephila; species Trichonephila clavata. The sequence continues at coordinate 154,126 of BMAO01000780.1, read as the reverse complement.
ATGAACATTTTTATGAACCCTCTGGTTCATCCGGGGGCAGGATGTTGTAAATTAGGGACCGGGTGGTCTGAGTGGGTGGAGCGTAGTTGACACCCCGCTCAGAACCCACGTGGTTTATCTCGATAGAAACCATATCTGTCTCAGTTGGAATCTTGAACTTGGCTTCAGCATAACGAGATGTGCTGATGTTTTCTCGTTTTTCTTGGCTTCGGCGTCTAGGTGCCGTTGTTTACTAGGATTTTTATCTTGAATATTAGAATTCTCTTTAGTTTCAGTCTAATTAATGTAATGGTTTAATTTGTTAAAGACTGTTAAGTTTATTGTTGAAAGTTATTGTTACCAATAAATCCAGGAAAAGCCAAATTCTAGGACTCCAGAATATTATCATTATTATTTTATAACACCACACACACGCATCAGTATATTCACCACATATGGTATAGTTCCCCATTTTCAAGAAAAAAGGCAAAGGACCTTTAAAAAATATTTTCATGAATTGGCTTCTGATCACCAATTGTAAAACTGGGAGGAGATATTTAAAATTACTATTTCAATAAGGTACTAGACACAATATTAATTCAATTAAATACACGTTTTACTGGTATGAGTGTAGTCTGTCAAATATTCATTTTTTTAGACCAACAAATCTATTAGATGTTGATGAAACAAATTTATTTTCAAAAGTGTGACGAATTTCAAAATAAGTATTCTTATATAATAGGCCTAAACTTTTTCCCCTTCAATTTATTTATATTTCCCACCCAGTTCTCTTTAAAATAACCCAGGCATGGACTGTTCACCAATAATGTAAGGAAATAATGAGCAGTGCTAGAATGCGACCCAGAAATATTTACAGCTATGTTATTATTCTACACAATTCCTATTATTTCTGAAGCAGCTTTAACATCATTTAGCTGATTAAAAATAATTAAAAACTATTTATGAGATACAACGTAGGCAAATATCAACTCGGGCATTTATCTCTAATAGAAATTGAAAACTAAGTCATATAAAGCCTGGATTTAATTGAAGTGACTGATACTCTTGTGAAAACTTAAGCTAGGAAAAGATTGTTAACTAAATTGTTAATTTGTTGTTAGTAGGTAAGCCCAACCTTCATATAATAAACCCTTTATTCTTTATTTACTTCGTTTTATTTCCTAAAACTTGTGTTATTTGTCATCTTGTTCATTATTGTTTAATTTTTAATTACCTATTACCGTTACTTTTCGTTTTCGGATTCCAACAGTTCCTAAACTCTTCACAGCTTCTATGGAAGATGTCTATGATGGTGCCAAGTCAAACATGGGTGATCACTAAAGCTCTCACAAGACAACTAATATACATGCATGTAGGTAGTATTTAGCTTTACTTTCCTGTATTCTGCAGAGCACGATAAAGAGCTGATGATAAAGCAACTATATATACACTCATGTCCATAAAGATAATGCAAGTTCAGGCAAAGAAAGAGTCAGGAGCAAAACAAATGTGACTTATTTGAAAAACCTTTTTATTAAACAAAAGGTAAAGAGCAAAAAAGATGCTATCAGTTTGATATCATTAATAAAAATTAAGATTTTTGCTCACTAGGCAAAAATAATAAAAAAAACCTTATTTACAAAAATCAATATTACATGCTTGGTATGATGGTTAATACATAGTATGTCTACCAGACGATGCAATACTGTACGTACAACATCTAGGCATGCTAAATATCAAGTGAGTGAGTGAATATATATTAACGTCGCACTGATTAGCAACACGAGGGCTTTTGGCGACGGTTCGCGTAATTTTGAACCATGGTCAAGTGACGTGGATGGCACCTGAGCTGGCACCCCCCTCTCCTAACTACCACACCAACGGGAGGACGTTTGAGCTCTCGACAGATTTAACGTGCATCGCACCCCTACACGGTGGATCTTTATTGGTACTGGGATCGAACTCATGACACGCTAGCCATGATCCGATGCCTAGACCACTTGGCCATCGCGGCCTTTGCTAAATATCAAACTATTGTTCTAATCTTGGGAAATACACTGGTCTCCAAAAGTTAAGGAATAACATGTTTTTTGAAGCTCACCGTAAAAAAAAAATGACAGTAATAATAAAATTTATAGTTTATATAAATGATAAAAATGAACTCTACACAAATTTATGCAAAAACAAGAGCTATAACTTTTTTAATAGGAAAGAACAGATAAAAATGAATGAGAGAAGAGAAAAATATGCATACATCAGGCCTTCGTAGTTACGCGTGTAACTTTTGTTGATTTACAAATTTTGTTAGCAGGTTTGTTGACAGTAGGCAGTGGGGTCTCTCAATGTCTGAGAGAAGCCTTTTGCCCGATTCGTTAAGGTGGAGGGTGGTCGGATGAATGGTAATGGAGTTGTCACAAGCTGATGCTGCTAGGCGCTTTAATGTGTCTTGTAAAGTGGTCCACCATCTCTGGAATTAATATCAAACCGAAGCCTCTGTGTCCAGAAGACATGTTCCAGGCCGACCTCGAACTACAACACCTGCAGGAGACCGTTTTATCACTCTTTCGGCTCGAAGTAAAAGAAGGATTTCTGTGCCGCAACTTGTTACAGACACCTCTGTAGCATCAGAGAGAAGAATATCCGCTAGTACGGTACGAATGCGTCTTCACAATTCAGGTCTTTATGCAAGGCGACCAGTTGTGTGTGTACCCCTCAACAGACGATAGAGAAGGACCCGCTTATCTTAGGCAAAAGAACACGTTTTTTGGACCAGACAGCGATGGGCTTCTGCACTCTTTACAGACGAGTCCAGATTCGCACTGGAGAGCGATTCAGGACGTCTGCTCATTTGGAGGGAACGAAGGACCAGATATCATCAATCCTACACTGTTGAAAGACACAGTTACCGCGGTGGTGGAATAATGGTTTGGGCAGGGATCTCACTCGGTGGTTACTCTGACCTGCATGTGTTCCAGGGAGAAACTCTGACTGGTGTGAGATATCGAAATGAGATCCTTGATCGATATGCCCGCCGTATGCCGGTGCAATTGGCAATGACTTCATTCTGAGGGATGATAATGCACGATCTCACCGAGCTGTAATTGTTGAGGAATATCTTGAGGGTCTTGGTTTGGAGCGAATGAAAGAACCAGCTCTATCTCCAAACTTAAATCCGATAGAGTATCTTTGGAACTATCTTGGTAGAGAGGTTGCTGGCTTTAAGGCTTACTCCAAGGTCTTTAGAAGAGCTAGAACAAAGCTTACTCCGTATCTGGTCTTCGCTTCCCATTTCGGTAACCGACAACTTAATTGACAACAATTGACATGGACTTAATTGACATGGAAATTTGATGCCGCCAATACATTCAAGCAAGGAGTGGGCATATCCCTTATTAAAAACCATTTTTGTTATGCTTCTATGACATTTTACCACTTAAAACTGTAATTATTATTTTTTCCAAGAATGAATTTTTCCAGCTAGATTGCCTTTTTTTGCTGTAAATCATTTTTGAATTTTCGTTAAGTAAACTTCTATCTTGCAGTCAATACATAACTGTTTTGTGCACATGTCACCCAAATTTGGTGTTTCTACATTCATTCATTTGCAAACAAGGCGCAAAAAACCGGTTGTTCCTTAACTTTTGGAGGCCAGTGTATGTGATAGGGCAAAAGCAGAACTATCCCGAAAAACTGAGATTTATGAAGCTGTGTCATAGAACACTTTAGTTTATTTTTTTTATCAGAGATTATTACCTAAAATTAAGAAGAAATATAGACAAAAACTAGGAAACTTACGAAGATCACATTGAATCTTCTCATTTTGACGATATGAATTGGATTAATTTTTACTATTTTTAAAATAAAACAAAGAGACAATGAAGATCCTACTAGAAATTAATCGAATTGTAAGAGAAATCCTAATATAGAGATATTTTATAAAATATTTCATCGATATCCAATTCATCAGGTGAGAGTTCTTTTTCAGATTTAAAGAACATTAAAAAGTGTTTAAGAAGTACTGTGGGAGTGAATATAAACGTCACACTGTTCAGCCACACGAGGGCTTTTGGCGACGTTCCTCGTACCTTTGAACCATGGTCAAGTGACGAGGACGGCACCTGAGCTGGCATCCCTTCTCCTAACTACCACAACACACCAGCGGGAGGACGTTTGAGCTCTCGACAGATTTAACGTACATCTCTCCCCTACACAGAGGATCTTCAGTGGTACTGGGCTCGAACTCATGACAAACCAGCTACGATCTGATACTCTGACCACTAGGCTACCACGGCCTCAGTATTGTGGGAGAGAAGACAAATTTAACAACATGACCATATTACGCATAGAACAAGATGTTTTGAACAAAATAGAGACGACAAAAATAATAGATAAATCTGCCAAAGAGAAAAATCAAAAAGTAAAGTTGTACAGCAAAATTGTAAGCCCTTAAGTAAGCTTTTATTTTTTTAAAAAACAGTTAAAATTTTTCTCTCTCTCTTGAGTCGTTAAGTTTTATTATTAGCAATACATTTTATTTTGAAAATTTAAGTTCAGTGAATTTTTTCACTATTTCAGTTTTTCGATTGAGCCCATGGGCTTCAAACCTTTTACCGCCAGGGCCTCCACCTGCCTTAATCCGCCTCTGACTACGGCCTCTGGTTAGTTTCAGAACTTAAAACAAGAATAAGTAATATCAAATAACAAATCATGTTCGATTCTGTCACATATAACATCAAGAAACTGAAATAGCGTTAAGTTTTATGGATAGAGTACAAAAATGGAAAACCTGAGAAAAGAGAGTTAGTATACTTAAATCTGAAACAATTATACATTTCTCTTAACTTGTAAAAATTGAAAATTTGCTGATACTATTACAATTAAAATGAAATTGTATGATTTTCATTCAAGTCAGAAGAAGTTTATGAAATTTGAATTCCTTTTTTTCTTTGTTTCATGAAATAATTAGTACTTGCTGAATTTTACATGATGAACATTTAATAAAGTCAAGATTTGAGACTCGATTTACCTATTAATCTGAATTCTTTTCTGAATATAACATTTTTAAAATAAAAAGTTATAACAAATATTTTTAATATAAAATAAAAATTTATGTGCTAATTATATAATATTAATACAGATTTACCTCGTGATACAGATTTTTATATCGATGATTATATTACCGAAACCTATTATTTAAAAAAAATGCAGCTTTCTAAATGAAAAGAAAGTTCAAAAATGAAAATGACTAATTATAAGGCATTAGGTAATTAAGTATTACAAAAAGGAATAGGTTTCCTTTGAATAAATGGCCTGATTTGAAAATGCCAAATTAAATTATATTTTAATTTCATGACTTTTTACAAAAAAATTGTTTTTCACTAAAAATTATAAACTTGTACAGCTTTTTATTTTTTAATTTTTAAATTGATATTTGCCCTAGAATTGATATTTGGGTTATGGAAATCTAGTGATAGGATCACAAACAGTGGGCTTCTAATCGCGCCTTGGTATTGAGTTTTAATTTCATCGAAGATCCTTCATATCAAATATGTGAAGTATACCCGTATATACACTGCTGGCCACCGTAAATGCAAGACCAAGAAAGACAAGATATAGCACAACAAAATTTATTTTGTAGATAACATGTTGACCAAGTGTCAAATGATTAAATTTATAGACTTCTGTGAAGTGTGGTTCCTGCCAGAATCAGTAGCCAGAGTAGCCGCCATTGTTGGAGATCACCGCTGCCGCACGCCTCGGCATTGATTCAAAGAGACTTTGGATGTGTTCTTGGGGTACAGCAGACCAAGCAGCTTCCACACGTTGCTAAAGTTGATCTGGTGGGGCAGCTGGGGGTGTAATCTGGGTCAATCGTTGAGCAACCATGGACCACATGTTTTCTATCAGCGAAAGATCCGGAGAGCGAGCCAGCCAGGGAAGCAATTCAATCTCGTGATTGACGAAGAACCTTTGGACAATGCGTACCGCGTGTGGTCGCGCATTATCCTGTTGAAATATGGCTGTGGCCAAGCCCTGAAGGTAAGGAAGGACAACTGGCTCCAACGCCTCGGAGATGTAGCGCTGGCTGTTTAAAGTACCGGCAATGCGTACTAGAGGAGACAACTTCATTCCATTCTGCCACCCACATCTTTCTTTCATCGTACCATTGGCGGCGGAGACGTCTGTGGTTCTGCGTCAATAGTAGATCAAGAAATAGATGTCTTGCGGACAGACCATTCTGCAGTAAACGGCGTCGAATGGTACGCGCAGACACTGAATGATGCGTTACGGACTCAATGTGCTGTGCTATGGTTCGTGATGTGACTGAGCGATCCGTCACTGCCATGTACACAATTTGCCTGTCCTCACGTAAAGTGGTGCACTGAGGTGAATGCGATCGACCACGTCGGTCCGTCGTACCCTCCTGCATCCAACGGTCACATATCCTCATTACAGTTGTTTGGTTTCATCCAACACGACTACCGATTTCCCTGAAAGATAATCCACAATCTCGGTAGGCCACTATCCTTCCTCTGTCGAACTCGGATACTTGATCAAAAGATGATCGCTGTTTTCTACGAGACATAACTGATCGTTTTTTGAGAAAACCACAAGAAAAACACAATTGCCGAACTTGAAATCGTTGAAATCTCCAAGCCTTAAATAGCTCTTTGAGGTGGTACCACAGGCGTGCGGGATGTGTGTCTGCGCTGAAATTCTAATCCTTTGCATATCTCACCTCCACTAATGCATGTTGTAAATTTCATGTTATTTGCATGCTTCCTTTAGGGTGTTGCATTTACGGTGGTAAGCAGTGTATATACGAGCTCTGATATCCTTGTTACTAAACTGCATTTCAGAATTACCAGATCCCTATTCAAATAAAAATTCATAATTGGGAGTGATTTTGAATCAGTCGTTTTGTGTGCTTCTCTTATGGTAATATCATCTTTAATAAGTAGGTAATGCTTGCAGTGGCGGATTAAGCGGGTGTGGGACCTTGCGGCCGCTAGGGGCCCCCAGCGCTGGTAGGGGCTCCAAGCTTGATGAGTGCAAAGGCCAGCGACAAACCAACCACTCCACCTTGGAACAAGAAATGAAAAGAAAGCAAGTATACAATGTGAAACACCCACCAGAAATTTATCGAGATGCAAGAGAAATCCTAATATAGAAAAACTTTTGAAAATATTTTTAACAATACTGAAATCGAATGCATCAGGTGAATGATCTTTTTTAGTTTTAAAACGTGTTAAAAATAATTTAAGAGGTACTATGGGAGAAAAGACAAACTGAACACAATGGCCATATTATATACAGAATAAAATGTTTTGGACAAAATAGATATGGTAAAAATAATTGATGAATTGTCAGAGATAAATCAAACTGTATAGCAAAACTGTAAGCTCTTAAGTAAGTAAGGTTTTCAATTTTTTTTTTGTACAGTTAAGATTTTTCTTTAGCCGATGAGTTTTATTATAGCAATACATTTTATTTTGAGAATTTAAAGTAAGCGACTCTTTTCACTATTTTAGTTTTTCGACTCTTAAGCCCATGGGCCTCAAACCTTTTACCGCCAGGGGCCTCCAACTATCTTTATCCGCCTCTGAATGCATGCAGAAAACGATAATTCAGAGAATAAAATTTTGAAAATTGCCTTTATTGAATAAATGCTATGGTAAGCTAAGGCTTTGACAAATTGGTATACTTCGGTTTTATAAATTAATAAGAACATATTATACAGAAGTTATCAATATAAATGAAGCCCAGTGACTGAGTGGTAACGCATCGCGCTTCCCCGCCACAGGTCCAGGGTTCAAGCCTTGGGCTGGGCAAGGTCGACTTAGCCTTTCATTCCTTTAGTGGGTCTATAAATGAGTATCGAGCTTGCTTGGGAACTTAACACTGGGGGTTTCGAGTCAGACTAACAACATGACCGGAACATCTGCTCATGCACCTCATTGCCCATAGACAAGAAAACTGAGACGGGCACAGTAGGCCTTGACCCTCATGGGCTGTTGCGCCGGTGAGTTTTGATTTATCAATATAAACCGTTATTATGCGGACTATATTGCAAAAAAATTCAGGTGTTTTACATTGAGCAGTCAATCATATTGAAAAATTTTTAATGAACATAAATATTTGTAAAAAAATGCATTTAATGTATCATGAAAATGATAAATCCACTTTAATTCTTTCTCATTCAGTTAATTAATAATCATAACTTTCCCCTCCTATTAATGTGAGCTCTAAAATATTTCGCAGCACCTTTTGCAATACTACGTGAAATTCTAATGCAATGAATTAATTCCATTTTTTTAATACCTAAATCCTACAAAGAGGTACTTCTTAATTATTTAAATAATTTCAAAAGGTTTTAAGATGACTAAAGGCGGTATCACACGTGCATTTTTTTGGCCCAACTTTTCGCCGAATCTGAGGGGGAAAGGTTACCGTAAACAAAACGACATGCTCTGACATCAGCCACGTTCTTTCTCCACATTGAAACATTACTCGCTGATTTTTCTGCTTCGAAAACGACAATCCAATATTATTTCTTTTATTTCGCTCTCGCTTTTGTTTATGGGGGTAAGCAGAAATGGAGCATCATTCTGTTTAAAATATTATACGCCGTTAAAATATTGCACATCATTAAAATATATTACGCCATATTTCATGCGAAGCTATCACCGTTACCGCCATCTTGTTTATGACGTAGGGCGCCGAAGAACCCCATTGGCTGGAATTTCAAGCAACTTTCATTTATAGCAACTTTCTCAGTTCACTGGCAAAAAGTTGTTCTAAAGACATTGCTATGGCAACGGAGTAAAAATTGCACGAATTGGAACAAAAATTGCACCAAACGTGTACGTGTGATAATGCCTTTACTTTTCTCCTCTCTTCTAGTTCTGCCTCTAAGCCCATACCTATATTTTTTCACTCATGAAAACGAGTTTAAAACGAACTGTAGGTTTAAAAAATTTGTGATATTTTAATACATCTCAGCAATGAGTGAAAATAAATAGTGGGGAAAGGAACGAATGCAAAAGAGAACGTCTCTACCAGAATCTATATCACATTAATTAATAAACATGTTTCTTTCAAACAAGTATTTTATAGAAAAAAGTTCTTATTCTTTTATCATTGCATATTGTGTCTATTTATTTAAAATTTTACTGATCGAAGAAACATATTTATTTCACTATTCTGGATTATTGTTTCTCTTCAGTCCTTCAATAGTCATCAAGTTTTCAGTGAAACTATACATTCCTTAATTTAAGGGGAGTTTGAAAGGTAAAATTTTTTTAAAAGGTGAATTTCAGGTTATTGCATTTTTAAATTCTTCAGCTCATTACCTTTCCAAAAATACCTCATTTTTTATCTCTAGCTTAATTAGAAGTGCTAAAACTTTGTTTTTAAAGAATCGTCTAAACGCGAGTCACCGATTTAAATGGACAGAAAAAAGGTAAATATTGCACTTCCTCTTGGGTCAGCTTGAAGTTTGACGTCATTTTTTAAAATTTCTTTAGGGCATATTATGAAACGGATTTGATCTCGCCTCCGACGTTTCAAAGCAAAAATGAGGGGGCAAAAATTATCAGATGGCAAAGCATTATGTGACAAAAATAGATTAACAGAAGCAACTATTGATCAATTTCAAACATATTATGGTCTTGCCATTCGAAGAAATTTATCAAATGTAAAGTGTATGAAACAAGCTATATGGGCAATATTTCTTCACAAAATATCTACGGATAAAAATTCACAGCATGGATTTTGTCCATCAGGTCTTGACACATGGTGTCAGTGTAAGAAGGCTCAATTGGAAAATAAACTTTATCTCCACAAACATAAACTTCCAGTTGCTGTTGTTGAAGCCATTAGGCCTATTTTTAGGGACCTTTCGGATCCAGAATTATTGAAAAAGTGCTTGCATGGAAACACGCACAATCCGAATGAAAGCATTAATAATGTTATTTGGTCTCGTGTCCCCAAAAAGACATTTGTGCACATAGAAACACTTTCCTTTGGTACATATGATGCTATTGCATCCTTTAATAAAGAGAATGCAAAAAAGCTGGATATTTTAAAAAAAACTTAACATAGAGCGAGGATATTATGCGACATGCTGCATGGAACATCTCGACAAAGAGAGCAGTACAAGGGTAAGATATGCCAATTTACAGAAAACTAAGGAGACTAGAAAAGTAAAAAGACTTAAAAGAATGAAACAAGAAGATGAAAATTTAAAAAATGCTGAAAATTTGGAATATGGAGCTGGAATATTTTGATAAGGTAACTTTTTTTTATAAAAATGTGTTTTTCTCAAAATGTCACTTTTGAAGGTTCGATGTACCTTTTCTCAGAAAGTATATATCTGATGTCAACAAAACTTACATGATACATTCTTTATATATTCTAGTATATACTGAAATGAGCTTTTAGCAAAATTTTGTATACATTTTTTTTTATAATTTTTTTTCTGTCGAAAAACACTGTTTTCTCACTGTACATCAAATAAAAAAATTTAAAGAAAAACTAATAAAAATTTCCAAAAAAGCTCATTTCAGTAATTAGATTAGTAATGCAAAAAAAATTTGGGGATTGTATTTCCAACAGGTTTTTAGAAAAGGTACATTGAAAAAGCCCTTTTTAACATTATCAGTATAGAGCGTTCCGATACCCCTTAAAGGTGTCATTTTTATATAAAAACGTTAAGATACACTGGTGTCCAAAAGTTAAGCATAATTGATAATTATGTGAATAAAGAAGGAACTGTAAATCTGCTTGGCTGGAAACGTGATATACGAGTGTAAAATGGTTATAAAAAAAGAAGCAAATCAAATGAAGGATAACAATTAATTTTATTATCCAAAGGTAGCAGTTTGAAAGAAAACTGAGCATAGAAAGGATTCACACTTTAAAGAAAAAATGAAAGAAAACATTAAATAAAATACTGATGCTGCAGTTTAATAAGGCGTGTGGTCACCTCTGACAGCCAGGCACACTGCACAGTGATTTACCATACTTGCTATGAGGTGATGAATGAGTTGTGGGCTCAAACGGTTCCAAGCTTCTTGGAGAGCTCTCTTCAGTTCTGCAATGGAGCTTGGTGGGTGCAAAAGGGTTGCAATTTGTCTCCCGAGCATATCCCATACATGCTCGATAGGATTTAAATCAGGGGAGTTCGCAGGCCACGACATGCGCTGGATGTTTTCCGTTTCAAGGAAGTCATCAATCAGCACCGCTCGGTGACATGGCGCATTATCATCCATGAATATAAAGTCAGGACCGACAGCACCTCGAAACAAGCAAACATAAGGCTCAAGAATTTCGTCTCTGTATCTTTCAGCAGTCACAGACCCCGTGTCAAAGAAATGGAGGTCTGTGCGGCCGTCCATCATGATGCCTGCCCTTGATGGAAAATGATGTATTTCCGTTATGTTTCTTGGTTCAAAACGTGTTCCACGTTCTCTCCATGTCGTTACCCGCGGAGAATCACTACTCAGACTAAACCAGGACTCGTCACTGAACATCACATTGGCCCACACTTCAATGTTGATGTTTCAAACTCCAGTTCAAACGAGTGCGTTTATGCGCTGACGTGAGGGGAATGCAAACTGCTGGTCTTCTGTTATGCAGGTCAGCATGATTGAGTCTCCTGTAAACAGTTTGTCTCGAAATTCGTATTCCTGTGGTGACTGTGAGCGCCGAACCCAGTGCTCTGGCAGTACTGCCCCTCTGACGTCGCGCAATTATTACCAGATATCGGTCTTGGAGAGGGGTTGTGACTCTTGGTCAACCTGATACTGGTTGTCGGGTAACATCTCCCGTTCTTTGAAACCTCTGCCACAGTCTTGAGATCAGGGCCGCCGCGTGGGGGTGGCAAAATTGTTCACCGCACAAGGGCGCCTGGGCCAGGGGGCGCCAAAATTTATGATACTTATAGTTTTTTTTAATTTAATGCTACTTAAATAAAAGTTGTTAATTATACACTTGCAATTTTGCAGGTTTCACATTTTCTAAGCAATAAAATGAGATTTTATTTAAATTTTACCGAATGGACAAAAAATATCTATAAATTATTTAGTGTATTAAAATCCCCGAAGCGCAGTTTTTTGCTCTTCCCGTGTAAACTATTCAGTGAGAAGTATTCACATCTTATTAAGGATAGAATTAATGATTGGGCACATTTAACCCACATTTTAAAAACACATGAAAGCAGTGCATCTCAACTTAAACATAGTTCAAAATGTTGTGAATTCAACATGTCTTTGCGTAATTTATGTACCATTGATGCATTTTAACAAATACTTTATGATGCAGAAAAGTTTTACTGGCAATCGGTTATTAAACGGCTTATTTATTTAATTCAACATTATCCCGGCAATGCCTTGTATTTAGAAGTCCTTCGAAAGAGTTGCATCAATGTGATAATGGAAATTTTTTTAAGTTGGCTGATACCATAGCAAAATTTGATCCAATAATCGTTGAACATCTCCATAAAAATCAAACTTCTCAAAAGAGGAGCATTGCTCATTACTTAGGGGATCATATTCAGATTGAAATTATAAGCATTATTTCAGAAGGAATCAAAAAGCATTTGTTATAAATGATTAAATCGCCAGAATACACTGGTGTCCAAAAGTTAAGCATAATTGATAATTATGTGAATAAAGAAGGAACTGTAAATCAGAATGGCGGGAAACGTGATATGCGAGTGTAAAATGGTTATAAAATAAGGAAGCAAATCAAAAGATTGATAATAATTAATTTTATTATCCAAAGTAGCAGTTTGAAAGAAAACTGAGCATAGCAAAGATTCACACTTTAAAGAAAAAAATGAAAGAAAACACATTAAATAAAATACTGATGTTGCAGTTTAATAAGGCGTATGATCACCTCTGACAGCCAGGCACGCTGCACAGCGATTTACCATACTTGCTATGAGATGATGAATAAGTTGTGGGCTCAAACGGTTCCAAGCTTCTTGGAGAGCTCTCTTCAGTTCTGTAACGGAGCTTGGTGGGTGAGCAAAGGGCTGCAATTTGTCTCCCGAGCATATCCCATACATGCACGATAGGATCTAAATCAGGGGAGTTCGCAGGCCGCGACATGCTCTGGATGTTTTCCGTTTCAAGGAAGTCATCAATCAGCACCGCTCGGTGACATTGCGCATTATCATAGATGAATATGAAGTCAGGGCCGACAGCACCTCGAAAAAAGTGAACATAAGGCTCAAGAACTTCATCTCTGTACCTTTGAGCAGTCACAGACCCCGTGTCAAAGAAATGGAGGTCTGTGCGGCCGTCCATAATGATGCCTGCCCATACCATTAATCTCTTTGATGGAAAATGATGTCTTTCCGTTATGTTTCTTGGTTCAAAACGTGTTCCACGTTCACTCCGCGGCCGCAGTGGCCGAGTGGTCTAGGCATCGGATCATGGCTAGCATGTCATGGGTTCGATCCTAGTACCACCAAAGATCCGCCGTGTAGGGGAGCGATGCACGTTAAATCTGTCGAGAGCTCAAACGTCCTCCCGTTGGTGTGGCGTGGTAGTTAGGAGAGGGGAGTGCCAGCTCAGGTGTCGTCCGCTTCACTTGACCATGGTTCAAAATTACGCGGTCCGTCGCCAAAAGCCCTCGTGTTGCTAATCAGTGCGACGTTAATATTCTCTCACTCTCACTCCACGTTCTCTCCATATCGTTACCTGCCGAGAATCACTACTCAGACTAAACCGGGACTCGTCACTGAACATCACATTGGCCCACTCTCCCACACTCCAATGTTGATGATTCAAACTCCAGTTCAAACGAGTGCATTTATGTGCAGACGTGAGGAAAAAGCAAACTGCTGGTCTTCTGGCATACAGGCCAGTATGATTGAGTCTCCCGTAAACAGTTTGTCTCGAAATTCGTATTCCTGTGGCGACTGTGAGCGCCAAGCCCAGTGCTCTGGCATTACTGCCCCTCTGACGTCGCGCACTTATTACCAGATATTGGTCTTGGCGAGGGGTTATGACTCTTGGTCGACCTGATACTGGTTGTCGGGTAACATCTCCCGTTCTTTGAAACCACTGCCACAGTCTTGAGATCAGACTGGTCCACATTCAGATTTCGAGACACTTCGGTTTGCGATCGTGAGGATTCCATCATTCCAACGATTCTTCCTTTCGTAAACATGTCCAATTAGCGTCTTTGTGCCATCATTCACTTTGTTTGATGGTTAACAACGTTCCTTTGCACAACAATTATACGAAACTTGTCTGAACTGCCTATGCTACGTGAATAGGTTTCTCCGCGTTCCGACATGCGCCGGTGTTTCGCTCAGAACGTAGTCGAGTGAAAAGTTTTGCATAAACCCAATGTTTCTTCTTCACCCAATTAATATCCGCAAGAAATTTGGAATATTTTACGAATAATTATTCTGCGTTTTTCGCATTTTACGATTTATGCTTAACTTTTGGACACCACTCACTAATTTTGGATACTACACCTGATGTCAGTCCCACCGAACAGTTGACTGCTGTAATTCGATTTATTTACAAGAACGAGGAAACCAATAAAGCCCAAATTGAAGAACATTTCTTAGAATTTAAATCTGTTGGCGACACTAGTGGGCAGGGTCTGTTTGAATTCATGATGGGACATTTTAAATCGTTAGAACTAAATTTATCAGATTTACGAGGCCAATCTTACGACAATGATGCTAATATGAGAGGAAAGTACAAAGGATTGCAACAAAAATTATTGAAAATAACTGGAGGAAACTCTATCCCCTGCTCTGCCCATTCTCTAAATTTAGTTGTAAATTATGCAGCGAAAAGTTCCTTCGAAACAGTTAATTTCTTCAGAGTAGTGCAGGAGGTTTTACAACTACATTTCTTCATCCGTAAGACGTTAGTCTATTTTGCAACAATATGTTGAAAATCTGACTTTAAAGCCACTCTCCAACACCTGATGGGAAAGTAGAATTCAAGATTTAAGGCCGTTGAAAAACGATTTGGAGGGAATTTTGAGAGCGTTAATAAATATTCAAGAAGATCAAACAAGAGACTGGTAATCAAGAATTTAAGCAAAAAATTTGATTCAGAGAGTTTCTTCGTTTAAATTTCTTTCTTCTATTAACATCTGCAAGATATTTTAAATTTGATATATGTGGTAAATAAAATTATGAAAATTCTAAATGTGATTTAAAAATAAATGTGATTCTAAATACAAATCGTGACTGATATAATTTACAAAATCTTATATCAGCTAAAATCGTATATCAGATGAAGCGTATGAACATGCAATTGTCACTGCAAGTATCGTTGTCGACGATTTGGGGATGGATACTGATTTTCCACGAAGTCGAGAAATAGGTTTAAAAAGAAACTATTTCAAGATGAACAAACCGACGAACCAATCAACAACCCAAGACACAAATTTAAGGTTGAATTTTACAATATAATATTAGACTCTTCTATTTCTTCAATTACTGAAAGATACAGTCAATAAAAGAACATTACAATTAATTAGGTGCACTGTATACCTAATTTTAAAAAGTGGAGTGACCATGAAATTTTAAGACATTGTAAAGAATTAGAAGAAAAATTAACGGATACTAAAAATGTTAATGAAGAGGACATTTATGGATTAAATTTGTTCGAAGAAATAAAATATTTGCGATGTTTTACCAAAGAGGATATATCACCTATTGACGTTTTAAATTATATTTATGAAAACAATCTTTGCGATACGTTTCTAAATATTTCAATAGCTTTAAGGATTCCTTTAACCCTGCCAGTTTCGGTGGCTACTGGAGAACAAAGTTTTTCAAAACTTAAAATAATAAAAAACTACAGGCGAGAGAGAGATCTATCATAGCAAAGGAGAGAGATTATCGGACTTGTCAATTATATCCATAGAGAGCGTAATTTTGGATAAACTAAATATAACTGAATTGATAAGAGCGTTTGTAGCTGCTAAAGCTAGAAGAATCAATACTTGAATATATTTTCTAATTTTTATATTTTACTTAAAAAATGTTCTATCATTGTATTGTTTTTAAAATTTGTGAAATAATGAAAAAACAACAACAATAAAATAAACGTGTTTTAATATCATAATTTTTAAGCTTTTCAGTTCGAAAGTCAAATTTTGAATACTATAAAAGAGTATCTCACATATAATTTGCAAATCTTTATAAGAGTGCAACAGAACCCTCTAAAGGGGCGCAAAATTTCAATTTGAACAAGGGCGCCTAGTACCTACGCGGCGGCCCTGCTTGAGATCACAGACTGGTCCACATTCAGAATTCGAGACACTTCGGTTTGTGATCGTGAGGATTCCAGCATTCCAACGATTCTTCCTTTCGTAAACATGTCCAATTGGTGTCTTTGTGTCATCATTCACCTTGTTTGATGGTTAACAACGTTCCTTCGCACAGTAGTTGAACGAAACTTGTCTGAACTGCCTATGCTGCGTGAATCGGTCTCTCCGCGTTCCGACATGCGCCGGTGTTTCGCGCAGGACGTAGTCGACTGAAATATTTTGCATAAATTCAATGTTTTTTCTTCACCCAATTAATATCCGCAAGAAATTTGGAATAAGTTTACGAATATTTACTCCATGTTTTTCACATTTTACGATTTATGCTTAACTTTTGGACACCAGTGTATGTGACTACCCAAAATTCGTCGTTTGGGGGAAAATTTTCGAGATTGATTTTATGCTTTTATTTTATAGCCCATTCATTTAAGATTCCAAAAACACTCTAGTTTTATTTTTGGGATATTTAGAAGCAAAGGTATAGCATAATTAGTAAACCGGAAAAGGAGTTTACAAAATCGGAAGTAGATCACCACTCAAAATATTCGTAAGATATTAAATTGAAATTTTCAGAACATGTTTTATTTAGTTATATCTGTGTTTTGAATTAAAATCTAATCTCTGTGTATTTATTTATGTACTTTATTGCTTTTTTATGAAAAAAAGCCATTTATTTTTTTAAAAATCGTGTTTTTGCATAAAATTTGGTATAATTAAAAAACTTTCAAAAGTATTACAAATCTTTTAAATAATAACACATATAAAGATGTTATTCACGTGCTGTATAAATAGTATTTGAATATATTCATTAGAATTTTCTGTAAATGCAATTTTTCATCAAATTTTCACTAAAAATGACAATTGTTATAGTCTATAAAACTCTCCAGAAAACAGCAAAAGTTTTAAAAAAAGTCCAAATTAGTTAAACATGAAGCTAAAAAGATCTTGACCTATAAATATGGTGAGTTTAAAAAATGTACAATTAGTAGAAATTTTTTTATACCATATTAAAATCTTGAAATGGATTTTCTGAGAAACTATGTTTTCAATTTTTTGCTTCACGGTAAAGTTCACTACAGGATTTCTTTTTAAGATATTGAATTGAATTTTTCAGAAAATATTTTATTTAGTTTTATCTTCAGTCTAGATTATAATCTAATCTCTGTGTTTATATTTATGTATTTTATTGCACTTTTTGTGAGAAAATAACATTAGTTTCTTGTAAATAATTGTGTTTTCTTGCATAAAAAATGCCATATTCAAACACTTTTCAAAGGTATCGCAACTTTTATAGCTCTAAGCCCAGATAATGATTTTATTTATGAACTGCATAAATGTTATTCGAATAACATTTTTTAATTAGAATTTTCAATACAAGCCTTACCGTAACTGCAATTTTTCACTAAAATTTCACTAAAAAATCCCAATATATCGAAAATTATTTTTAATTTTGAGGAAATTGTACTTGAATTCCTAGTTTTATGCCCCATTTCAAATAAAAAAAATGTTTATTTAGTTGGAAATTTATATATTTAAAAAAAAAGTGCTTCAAAGGTAGTCACATAGCCGCCCATACGGTATAGTGGCCAGTGAAGCTGACTGCGCTGCCGCAGGGACTGGGTTCGAATCCCGGAGAAGGCATGGATGTTTGTGTTGTAATCCTTTCTTCTGTCTGTGTTGTTTCCCCCCGTGTTATACGTTCGGTGGTGCACGGGGCTTATAAATGTTTAAAAAAAAAGGTAGTCACATACCTTAAGTAATTATAACATTAAAGAATGGAAATATATCTAAAATTTTCCCTGTACAAGACTATTTAATTAAATACAAGATTGTGAATTATGTATCATACACAAATATTAAAATTTATTTAATACAGTAAGTAACGAGATATAAGGTCTCTCTCTCTATATATATATTGTGTATACATCTTGGAGGTAAAATTTGTATTTTACCCTCATTATTTTATCATTTTTTCATACTAATAAATTTATTCCAGCTTTATTTAAGGTATTCGAGCACTTTAAAATGACCAAATTTGGTCAAAACACATATTTTTTGTTTTTTATTCTATTGAATAGAGCTACTTTTGGCTTTACAAAACATCCTTAGTTTTGCTTCTATGTTACTTAGGGGTCAAGTTATAATCGATTTTATAAAATTAGCAAAACCGTAAATGAGTCTTGAATCTACCACAAATGGACATTTAAATTGTTCAAAATCTGTCATTGCGTATCTAATAGCTAGAAATATTAAAAATCTATTTTTATGAACCGAGCCTGATATTTATATTATTTTCTAGAAAATCTACTGTAAAATATTTCTTATTGTATAAACATTTTTTGAGTTATGGCCTGCTACTTAAATAAATGTCTCATACAAAATGTCACATTTCTTATAATATTTAGTTGGTCAGTTCTAAAAATTTTAAATTTTAATAAAGACATTAAAGTTTTAGTGCATTATCTAGATATGCATCTAATTTGTTTTAGTAATACTTTTACTTATATACGTTTACTTTTTTCTCAAGTTGCTTTGAAATCTTTCAAAAATATTGCTAAAATTTCACTCATAATTGTGATTTTTGTAAAATGTTGTTAATTTTTTTTAAATACTAGTATTTATTGGTATTGATTTTTAAAAACTTATTTATAATGTCTGAGTAAAAAAGTACTCCGAACGTGTTCAGATACCAAAAGTAGTGGTTTAATTATGTAAATTCCTTATACTGAAAAACATTCCATTTGTTATTTGATTTGTAACTGTTATATTTAAAAAAAAATGCAAATTTCTAATCGTTTGTTTAGTGGAATAATTATATAAAATCAAGTTATTTGTTAAGTTTTATGAAATTCATATGAATTAAAAAAAATTTGGTACAATTTGGTATGTTCAAATCAGTTAATTTATTCATGTCAAGGAAATCTGCCCATCTGTAAAATTAAGTTTTTCGAAAAAAAATTGCTTTAAAATCAGTTCTTTTCATATCCGATTTTTTTTATGCATTAAAAAATTTCATAAAATACAATTCATAAAAGATTTCTGCAATACACAGGCCTGTGTGTTTGCGGTAATACAAAAACTGTGTGTACAACTAAAGACTGTCGAGTTTTGGTGGAAAATTCTACATTATATTCAGTTTTCACGTCAATTTTAACTTCGTATAAGATATTCCTACAGCTTTGATATTTTTTAATGGGCTTGGCCACAGTCTAATAGATTAGTCACGGGTTCGAAACTTGATTTTACCATGGCCATTTTTAACCTCCCCGGTGCCCTAGGCACTTCAATAGCTATGCCCTCCCTATTTCCAAAGCATCCCCCTCCCCTCTTCAGCTCTTACTTCTCCCGTTTTGTTTCGGGGGAGTGGGGATTTTCCCTTAGGTTCCCTTCACACCAAACGATTCCGCACGCGCGCGCGCGAGTCATTCGCAATCAAACTTATCTGCTCGATTAGGATCTGGCTTCGTAATTTCCCGCAGAAATAAGCCAAGATTCACTTCCCGCCGTCCCACCAGCCGAAACCGGATCAATCCGTCACGAGTGATTCAGTATAAATCAGATTTTCGACAATCATGGAACAACAATCACACAGGATGAGTGTTGAAATACTGATAAACAAAGGGAACTAGTTTAATATCACGGGGCAAGGCGCTAAGCGCTGCTTGGCGCGATAAAGGAATCACGCCAAGCAGCGTTTGTTGTCGCTGGAATTGATTTCAAGATGGCGGCCTAGCGGTAAAAAACATCGTCAGGAAGATGATTTTAAAGAAATGTTGTGAAATAGATTTCAAATGAAGAATATAGGAAAAGATTGAGAATAACCAAGAGCAATAAATAAATAATGAATATAATATAATAAAAAGTAATATTATGCAGTATATGATAATAATCTTATAATATACTTTAATAGTAATTTTATCTAATATTCATATAGTATGATTTCATAATTTTTATTATAATAATCAAAAAAAAAATTTAATAGTAATTATAGAAAAGAATAATCATCGTATTATAATATAATAAAAATTATACATAAGATTACTCATACAGCATAACTATAAATAGCGAATATTATATGATAATTTTCAAAAAAATAAATAATATCATTGCATAATGGAAATAAAATTAATAATGAATATATAAATTAAAAAGTATTTATATATTTCTAATATGGACAAGTTCTACTTTGTAAACAACAACATTGAGTAATACCCTCCGGAACTTCCGGTTTAATGTTGATCTATGGGAAAACATCGAAATTCAACTGAGTTTTTCAAAGTTCTAATGCAAGTTTTTTGAAACTTTTTTTGAACGAAATGGAAAGAAGATGATCTGTAGATTTCACATTCGGAATTTTATATTATTTCTTTCAGTATCTTTTCTAAAATACCTTTTTTAATTTCTTAGCTCACTAGAGCAAGGTTGCCACAATTGCTTGCTTATTGCGTTTTTTTGGCGATGTTTGGAATATGTAACTAGTGTAAGTGTACTAAGTAATTAGTGTTATTTTGCGTATTGGAATTTGTTTTATCGTTTATATAATTTACGGTATCATATTATAAGATTAATTATAATAATTGTATTTGTCTATTTGAATCGTTTGTTTCTTTCTTGGTTACGAAAACAAATAGTAATTACATACTTCGGAAATTTTTATATAAATGTTATATTCATTAAGATATTGCATGTACTTGCCGCCATTTTTTTTCTACATATTACATTTTTTATAGTTATTGGATTAAATTTCTTCCATATTCATTTGAAGAAGAGTAATTATAAATATGTATAAAATACTTTTTATTATTTATAATTGTTACTTTTTGACTAATTTAAGATTAATTAGTTATTTAATTTCTGATATGTATGTACGTATTCCATTTGTAACATCTACTGACAAAGTTTTCCATTGTCAATTTATTGAATTTGATGAAAATTACTGGAATTTGAAAAATCACTTCTTGTTCGCTTTTTACAAACATATGTTTTGCCAGAAATTTTAGATTAATTTCTGTGTTTTGTATAGTTGGAAATTATTAGAAAATAACAAATCATGTTATTTTATCTATTTTCATATAAAATAACTTGTTCTTGAAAATATATTTTAATATTATTAGGCTATCCAGGTTTTTAGCATTGTTTATTATTTTATTTTACACTGTATGGAAATATTTGTTTGGCTTACATATGTTATATTTTTAAAAATATTTATTACTTAGCATGTGTTTGAAAATGCTACTATTTTTGAACAATGTTTCAACTTCATATATTGTATGGGTTATGTATTTTAATAAATTTTTTATGTTATATGCAATTTATTGTGCTGTAAAAATAAAAAATTCATTTTCATTAAAGAATAAATCTTTTATCATTAATCAAAAACTTTCATGTTAACTAACTCTAATATTATGTAATTTTTTAAGGATTTTTCTACAAATTTAAATTGTATTTTAAAACAGTCTATAGTATTCATATATAATCATACTATTTTTAAAATTTATATGCAATTCAATAAGTAAAAAATATATTAAAGACAAAGGATAATTAAATTGAATTTCTAAAGACTGTTACGGCTTTTCTCTTATGTGATATTTTCACTTAATATTGTGTAATAATTACTATAAATTATAAATCAAATTTTTTTAAAACAAATTTCCTTAATTTGCACATTTTTCAATGGTTTTGAATCATTACTACATTATAGAATGAATATTGCCTTTACTTTTAATATGTTGGAATCATGTCACAAAACAAGGAAAACTTGAATAATGTATGTTTATTGAAATGAAAAATTTAATTTAAATTCAAAGTTGCTTACAAGAATATTAAATTAAGAACTTATGGTAGCATTGTTATCAATCATAATATATACACTTGTAAAGCAAAAAATACTTTCATATTAACCAATAATCTATGTACACTAGCTGTTATTTTCTAATATTTACATAAAGTTTGCTGTTTGTGAAAAAACATTTCAGAGTATTACTATTTGACGGATATCTAGATTAATATGATATTCATTATTTTATTTGGTTTACATGTGAGATAGAATTTTCAATTTAGATTTAAATAAATATTTTATGCAACAATATTTTTATAAATATTTATTACTTTCCATTTTTAAAATGCTGCTAACAAATTCCAATGCACTTAAGAGATGCATTTAAAAAAGAAATAACATGAAGTCTTTTTTTTTAAAAAGGTTTCTTTTATAAAATTTAAACATCAGTAGAGAAAATAGTACATTATCAATAAGTAACTTGCAGTAAGCAAGAATTAACTGAGTAACACATGACAAATAATGAATTTATCTCCTATAACAATACACGCATTGAGAAACTTTTAATAAGTTCAATACCCAATTTTCAAGAATTCTAGCTACAGCAACATTTAAGAATAAAATATTAAAATGCATTTGGAAATCTAAGCAAATGTATGTTATAGATATTTTCAAATAAAATTATTTACATTAATCAGTATTCAAAATAACTTTATTCAAGAATATGAGAAATTTGATATTTACAACAACAGCAAATTTTAACTTTCAGCCCTGAATTTCTACATTATACAGGACGTTTCAATTATTGACGAATATGTCTTGATTTTGCAAGCCATGTTTACTGGGAAATAATTCAAGAATTTTTTTTCCAATTTTCTAAGTTATTGATCATCTGAGAATGACAATTGAGGAGAAAAAACAACTTATTGACTCGTTAAAAGATTTTATATTAAAATCTAAATTAAAGTAAACCCCCTTTCAGTCAATAGAAATAATGTTTTAATCATTTTTATTTTAATTAGTGAAGTACAGGTTTTAGTCAACCTTTGAATATAAATACCTTTAATGCTGGATTTCAGCTTCCAGCACTGATCATGCATGGCTAGGTGTATATTGCTTTATTCCTCAATTTACATACGAATTTCAATGTTTTATGAGATTCATTGTTTTTAATTATTTTGAGGGTAACTGTATATTTTAAAAATAATTCTCCAATATGTTCCATACCATTCTTATAATAGGGCATTTAAACTTTTGTGTTCTTTGAAACTGTCCAATTCTACTTGTTTGGATTCATCTGTTATATTTAAAATTAGCATTCTTTCAGATTAAGAGAAGTTTGTTCTCATGTTGCAGCATTTGTGACATTTACTGACAGATTTTTCATTGCTAAGTAATAGAATATGATGAAACTTATTGGAATTTCTAAACACCAATTCTTAATTTTTCAATAAATATGTTTTGCCATAAATTTAAAAAAATTATTCTTAACTTATGCTTTAAAAAATTCATTCAGGTATATTGTAATCCCAATATGTATATAATTTTGTACAGACAAAATTCCCCTACAAGGGGCTGTTAAAAGTAGAAATCGCTGCGAAGTAGCAAGTTTGGGTGGTTATTATGAGAAGCACATACTGGATAGTGTCAATAAACCAGCTCTCTGGTGCTGTTAAAGAGTATGAATAGTATGCATGTAATTAAATTCATTAGTTTTGTAATGCTTGCCTTAGTCCTTTGAATTCTGTCAATGACGGATTCTTTCAAAAAGATTGAGAATGTGTGAATTTTACAAACTGGTTAATGAAAGTTTATATGTAAAACAGATAAATAGATTTCTAGATATAAAATAAAATTTAAAAAAATTTATTTGGCCATCTTTATAAAAAAAATAATACAAAGAAAAAAACACTATTAATTACAATAAATTGAGATTATCTAATGTTAACATGCAACCATTTTGAACAGTACTATGATATTAATTGCATGTATTGGAATAGTATTTTTTTTTTTTATTTGTAAGTATTTGAAATACAAACTGTTTATTTGCTGAGTTTGAATATCCACTTAACACCGCAGACCTTCCCTTTTTGTAGTGAGTAGCCTTCTGTGACCTTGGTCATTGGAAATTTTAAAAAATTGCTTATTTGCCATTATTTTGAACTACACAGTGTTTGTTTACAATTTAAGCTACATATTTTTCTATTTATAATTGTTTGAATTACATATTGTTCATTTGTAATTATTTGAAATACACAGTGCTTATTTTCATATACCTATAATACTAAAGAATTATTTGAAGAATTTTTAAATCAAATAGAGGCAATTATAAAATTAATTAACTAATGACATACACACAATTCAAATATATACATTCATATTAATTCAAATTTTTAAATATTCCATTCTTTGAGTTAACTAAGATCAAAATAATTGTAACAATATAAGAAGCTAAATCTCTTGCATATTATCTTATATTTAATATAATACTAAGTAAAATTCATGTTTAGAACATTTTTTTTATATTTTCAGAATTTAAAATAAAGGATATCAATTTTCCATAGTATTAAAGGAGATATCCTGTTAAAATTCCCCTTTAATAAAAATCAGGATACATAACTAATAAAAGAACTGATTGAACTATTAACAGATTCTGAGTTAAAATGAAGATATGAATTAGATGATCTTGAATTTTGGTTCAAAATTTACACAGAATATTTTCACATTTCAGCAAAGCTGTAAAAGGACTTTAATACAACATATTTATGTGAAGTCTTTAATTTGTGTGAAAAGTCTTTAACACAAGTAAAAAAAAACACTACACAGAAATAAATTGGATGATTGACATAAAAAATACACACATTTGCAAATAACAAATAGAACCCGATTGTAATTTTTTTTTCCAAAACAAATTTGGTATCCAGCTTCAAACTTCATTGGATTGTCCTAATTCCTTCAATTTCTGCAAGAAAAATGATTTAAAAGTAAAATTTTCATAAATAAATATTTATCAGTCAAAAAATTCATAATGCAATTTAAATTTAGAATAAATTGAAAAGAAATCAATTGCTAATCTTCAGTTTAACAAATATGTATGAATTAAATAAATATGTAAATTAGCACAATTCCTTGGATTACTTTAGTTATTAATAAAATTTGAACATACCAAATAAGTGAGCATTTTGCACTTGCCTACATTTCATGTGTAACATATTACTTCATGAAGCTTGAAGAACCTTGATCCTCCATACAGGCGAATATTCACGAGACATAATCAGGATGCTCCGAGCTCTCTACAAAGCAGTTTAATTCCTATAATAATTGCCAATGCTTAATTCATGAGATCTATATTAATAATAGTTGACTATGTACAAGAGCAAAATAAATAGCTCACACAAAGGCTTAGTTAAAATTATCATTTCAATTAAAAAATCATCTCAATCATAAAACGATATATTATAAATCATAAAACAAAATATTAGACTTATTTTTTAGCACAACTGATTCAATGTAACCTAGAAATTTTAAAATTAGTCTAACAAAACTAGTGTATCTAGATAACTTTTATTTCTATGTTACGTAATTACACCCACTATGCAACGCAAAAAACAATTGAATTCATACAACAAATATTCGTGCAACAGAAACAAGCTATTTTTTTTAATTAA
Organism: Trichonephila clavata; assembly: GCA_019973975.1. Taxonomy (NCBI): domain Eukaryota; kingdom Metazoa; phylum Arthropoda; class Arachnida; order Araneae; family Nephilidae; genus Trichonephila; species Trichonephila clavata. The sequence continues at coordinate 128,392 of BMAO01000780.1, read as the reverse complement.
CATTTTTTCAAGAAATACAAATATAAGTGATTGTGTAATTAATATAAATAAAAGCAGTCGAAAATTATTTCTGATTGTGTGTTGTGAAAACTGTCGCCAAAATTGCTGCCAAGTTTACCATAAATAAGAATCGAGCAATGTTTGTAACAAATACACGGGATTATTTCGAAAAAGCACAACAAAATTTGAATAATATCATTTAAACACAAACTTGTAATGAAATGCTTATTAAATAACACAGATTTAACTCTCGCTTACCAATTTTTCGGTTGCAAAGTAGTCTCTTATTGTAGCCATGTGGATAGACTCGTAGGACAGCGGTAAATTAAACGGTGATTTAAAAATTCGTAGAGGTTCTCAGAAAAAGATCCACATGTGGAACAAAGAGTGCATAGTTTACTCTCTTTCATGTCGGCAATTTTAAAAGGCTAAAAATTCTGCTTAAGAAATGCAAGGAAAATTAAAATTACTTCTGCTTAAGTTTGTATACAAAACAATGTTATTTTGTTGAAACCGGAAGAAGTTGAGGGTATTTAACGACCACAGCGCCCCCATAGTAAGCTTTACGGTAGAACTTGTCCATACGTTATCTCTAAAGTCTGATAGATAAAAGGAACAAACAAGGCCGGACGTGTAATGCGCAATTTCGTTGGCAGCACTTATTCCTACTTTTTACAGCCTTGGAATTCAAATTCCACTGTTTTGGGGTTCCTATATTTGGCTCTCTATGAATTATTGGCTACTTTCAACATAATTAGAAAAAAAAGTGCAATGTATTGTATTTTTTGGATATGCTGTGTTGAGTGTGTGTTTCAGTGTGTGTGCATCTAATAACTTATTATAAATATTGTGCGTTTATTGTTTATAACTTTACTACTGAACAATTTCAATGTTTTTTCAATTTTTGTTTGAATTTTAAGATATAAATATGTTTTCATTGTTTATTTGTTGTATACAAGTTCACACACATTAGAAATATGGTATGTTTATAAAATAAGAATTAAGATTAAATTTTTAAAAATATTAAGTGAAACTGGAAAAACAAATGTAGAACTGTAACTGTATTGTAGACTTAAAATAGAAGAGTAAAATATTTTAGTTTTTTGATATATTTTTGATTATTTGCAATTTTTAGTAAATTTTATTAATCCTTATAACATTTGAATCATTTTTAGCAAATTTTTTCTAAACAGACACTTGAGGATTATTGTTACAAAATCCTTTTAACTTTTGCAGCTGAAATTAAATCATATTTTCATTTAGAGCAATATTCTTATGTATATATATAGTATAATAAAATGAAAAAAAAATAATAAGACAAAATTATACTACCCACAAAGCTAAATGATAGAAAACAGATTCTAAGAAACATAACTAGAAAAATATTGATATATAATATAATAATTATATATGTATATTATTCATAAAGAAAGAAAATTGTGTTTTATATTTATCTATATCATATTGACTGTTATAAAATGGTAGGAATTAGATGCATTGCCTTTTAAATACTGTTTAGAATTAAAATTATTTTCAGCTTATGCTAAACAAAAATTGACTTGAATTCCATATAATTTTTCAGTTAAAAAACAGTCCAAAATTATGTTTATATTGTAATTTAGCTAATATATAAAGGGTATAATTTATTTTTCAGTTCTTACTTTGCTGAAAATTCATTATAACCATTGTTCACAATAAGATTCACATTTCAGCTATGCTTAAAACGTGTGATTAAACTTAAAATTCTGTAGTATAAAACTGATATATTTTTAAAAAATTATTAAAAAGCATAGTATTATAATCATTTCAATCATCAGTAGTATTGATGTACTTTTTTTTAAAAAAAATTTTTAAGTTAATTTCATGAAACAGTATTATTATTTATTTTTTTTAGCTATATTGAGTAGAGATAATTTTAAAATAAGTTTTCAGTACTTCAAAATTAATTATTAATGGCAGGAAAATAATGCTAAATTTTCAAAATACCTTAATGTATATTTTGCTTGGAACACATATTCCAGTAAAAGCAAGGTTTTGATATAGGTTTTGAAAAAAAAAAAATTTCTTACAGAATTCTTTTTTAAAAAAATAAGATTTCTAATAATAAGAATATTATTATTATTACATGACAGTGGCTGTTTTCTTTCATTGAATTATAGTTTCTTGAAATAAAAATTTGAATTTGATGTATTGAGATATACAAATTAAATATTTGTTTTAAAAAATGAGATTGATTTTTCCTGAAAATTTTACTTTAATGAAGAAAAATGTATAAGTTTTTCTTCCTCCTTTTTTTTTTTTTAATTTGGGGGTTGTTAAAAGAAGGATTAATACATTTTTTCTTTCTCGTGTTTAATTCCTTTAATAATTCCTTTGAACTTGATTGTAACATTATCCCAAATTTCCCGTTACTGTTCCGAATGTTCAGTGCTTGCTTCAATTTTTCACTACTCGGTTTTAGTCCCAAATTTATGGCATATATTTTTTTAATTATCAATGCTACACTATCCAGAAATGCCTTCACTTTAGTCCAATAGGATGTGCCAATTTCAGAGGTAGATGGAAATAACTGCATATTTAATAAGAACCTGAAGTATAATTGTTCAAATTTTTAAAAACTGTCAGAGTTCCCATTTTTTTCTTCCTGGCACTAAGGCTGCAACTTAGCCAGTATTTAGCACCATGAACAATTCCAGCAGCTTTTGTAACAAAACTGCCCTGACTTAAATAAGATCATAATAGAAAAAGATGCTCTGAAAAATATTCATACTTTTATATTATGAAGGTAC